>CM031243.1:453358827-453601327 GCA_018340775.1 Taxus wallichiana var. yunnanensis
ACTCCTAGTCTAGTGTCAAAATGTGATCCTGAAACAGGTTATGGATGTCCATCAAAGTAGAAAAGACACATGATTTTGTCAGATGTTGTGGTTACAAGTGCTCTAGTAGGTATGTGAAGCATCCACTTGGCATGTGAAATGATCGATTAAATGCCTAAAATAAATATGGTCTTGTGGACTCCAATGTTTATAGGATATGTACAAATGGGTTTGTTGAAAAGGCTATAGAAACTTCGAGAAAATGTAATGGAAGATTTAAAGCCGAGTCCATAACCTCTACCAAGGTGTCTTGTCCTATGCCGGATGGGAGATGTGGAACATAGTATGGACATCCATGAAAGCATACAATATAGAGGAATTTTGTCGATTTTGTAGTTGCAAATGCTCCAATATGCATGTAAACATATTCTTCATAGAGTTGTGCTAAATGTGGATCTTGCAAATAACCATCCTTAAAATTAGTCCAATATGGGTTAGGCCAGTGTTGCACCGAAAAATTATGGAAAACGTTTAGCTAATATTATTCATTTTTCAATCTCTGGTCTTCATATTTCTCATCATGGTCCATTATCTAGGTTTTTCTCTTTTTCTGTTAACTCATGTTATCTTCCAGTTCATTATAGTGGTTATATGGCTCGCTGTGAGATCTTAGTTGTATACATTTTCTTGGGTCACCATTTTTTTCTTATGTTCGAGCTCGACACTATAGATCTTGGTTCATTTCTTTGGCTCAGTAAAGCTCATGATCTCATGGCCACTCATCACTATAAAATTAGGTATGGCTAGTTTGGTAGTGACATGATCTCTGCCTCATTTCACAACTCGACCTCATGCATAACAAGGTGTGCATTGTTAGCTCATTGTGGCCTTGATCTATTTGCAATGCTTTGTTTCAACCATGATTTCATAATATATTGGTTCAAGCATACTAGGTTCTATGCATGTTCGGATAAGATAATACTCTAGACATTCTAAAGGATGTTTTCGGCTCATTGGCATCTGCATGTAGTTTTTGAAGTGGGAAGGTCCCATGGTCAAATCCTATGAGCTCTTATGATTTCAGAAGAGACGATGTTGAGAGTGATAGTGATGAGCTGCATGATGAATATTCAAATTCAACAGGTTGAAGAGGAACATCTTTCCCTGCACTATAGATGTGGGAGCATACACATGGCACATGAATTATATGAATGAATTCCCCAAATAAATACATTTCATAAAATGCTTCATTTTGGGGATGTGTACAAATGGTTTTATTAAAGAAGCTTTAGAGACATTTGAGAAAAGGAAAGTAGATGGGTGTTTTGGGTGCATGAAAACCATTTGGCGGAATGACTGGAAGAGGGATGATGTCTTGTAGAATGTGGGTGAACCCACCTAGAGCACCTCTTTCCCTGCAGATGCAAATATCTTCCAGGCATGGTTCATCTCTCCTCATATCTCATAATTTATGTTCTTTATTTTTCTTTTGCAAATGGAATAAAATTTTTAAACCGAAGGATTTTCATATATTTCTTTGAATGAAATAAACTTATTTTAAAATAATAAAACTTTATAACATAGCTTACAAGATCTAATATTCCTTGGTATATAATGGACTTAAACCCTCACTTCATGATGATCATAAGATAATGTACCAACCAAACCTTTTACTATAGTACCCGTTTGCATTGACATGTTGAAGTTGAGTTTCCCGTGAATATGTTGGCCATTCCCTTCTTAAAATAGATAAATCATGATTTTTTGGAGACTTGTAAAATAACATTTGTAACTCTGAAAAGAAGATGTTAAATTTCCTACGAGTACCTGTTATGGGAGGAGTCACTTTAATCCTTGAATCGACCTCAAATGATCTGTTGTGTTATACTTTCATGCCCTTCCCGGAGCCCTATTACACCGTTTTGCAGCTGTAGGAAGATGCTAAATTGGAAAAGTTGGGTTTCGTATCAGCTCTCCATTTGAATCCTAGAAAACTAAATGCTTTTCCATCTTCACAAACCTCTAGTATTTTTACTATAAAATTAGCTAGATTCTTCAGTTTGAGGAAAAAACATTTTTCTTGATAGTTTGGAAAATCCGTTTTGTAGGCCTTCAGTCGTAGTTTGACTAGTTCAAACTGGACCAATTACAACTGGTGGCTCCATAAAACCTTTTACCATTTGAATATCATTTTCTAGTTCTCATTCCCTTCGACTCTAGTTAATTCTCCATATATAGGAGAACTTGTAGGAGGTTTCTCTTTTCTCATTCATCCATCGAACATCAGTTTTTGACGTGGTTTTCCGAGCCCTCAAGATAACTTTTGATTGTTTACAATTAGTCCAATTATGACCAATGGCATTGGAAAACTAGCCGCCAATCGTAAAATGTTCATGATTTCTGAATTATGTTAGTTCCTATGAAATCTTTGTGTATAGGAGGACACATAGAAACATACTCGTGGTGTGTTTGCTCAAGTAGTGGACAATGTGTGAAAGTGGTTTCTTAGCCTTCGAGCATTATTTGAGCATTATTTGCAGCTAGTAGGGAAACATAAGAAGAAAGTTGTAGGACCCATGTCAGGTTTCCCAAACCATTGTGGAAACTTTTTGATAGTTGTAAATAATTGTTTGAAACCTTACTATGTGACTTGTTGTGTAAAATTGAACTTTTGGCAAAATAGTGTTTTTTTCTCTCTCCTTGGTTAGGAAATGAAGTGAACTGAAATGAAATAAATACGTGTCTCTAACCTTCTTCTTTCGAATGCAAATTATTAATTTTATTATGTAAATGGGAAACTAAAAATGTTAATTATGCTAGATTAGGGTGGATGCCATGCCAGTGATTTATCGCTGATTTCATGCTCACATGTTTTTGTAGGATGCAAGTAAGATGGCGAAACAACATGGGAGTGAATCATTGTATTTTGTTAGAATTTATGTATGTTAATAGAAGGAAATTTTTATGTATTGTTATGTTACAATAAAGTTATATATTGAAATTCAGTAATATGTATGAGATGTTAGTTTTAGGAATGCTTTGGGAAATGTGCATTTAAGTATGGGTATTTTTTTATTTAGAATTTCATATGGAAAAATTTGGATATGTTAAATGAATTCGAATGTACTATCTTGTAGTGCATTTCTAGTGTGCAATAGTCTATTAATTAATTGGTGTGTATTTTATTTACCTTGAAAATTCAATAAAGGAATCTAAGCAAATTAGTCAACCCTAGTAAAAATTTGTGTACCCCTAGTGGTGTTATTGTCATAATTGGTATGTTTAACAACATCATCTTCAACAAAATAGTTAGGAACGAAATGGTCAAGCTATTTCTGGTGTAAGCAAAATAAATACTTCCTTAGGATCCTAGTGGACAGCCAAGTCTTGTGAAGTTAGATCTAGAAATCAACTTCATGATTGAATGAATTCCTTGAGGGATCCAGTCGACACAAATGGAGCTTGTGAAAATGTTGAACTATGACTTAAATCTTGTTAATGATCTCATTATTTCCTTGCGAGATAAATGTGTTACCTTGGTTACCAACAACATAACACCTTTGTCTTTCATGAAGGTTATTTAGCATAAACACGTCCTCTCACCTTAAACTAATATATAGTTGTGGCATAAATCCTTAGGTATAATTGTAATTAAACTAAAAATCAGTTGATTATGAGGTTAACTTGGGGTTCATGTGTAGATTATAATTGTTCCAATTTTGTACTTCTTCAAGATGTTACATAAGTACTTTCGTAACTCGGTTGTTATAAATCAATGCTAATAATGAGACCACGGACAATGTAAGAATAAATCATATTTGAGTAAAATGAGATTTGAGGTTAGAAATAATGTCACTCTTGGAGTCCTTATAATTCAATTAAAAATTTTCATGTGTTACATAGAATATGAATTTCCCTTGGTGAGATCAAACTTCGATAAAATAAAAGACACACACACACACACACACACACACACACACACACACACACACACACACACACACACACACACACACACACACCTATCTAAATACAATTTCTTGATGTGCAAATTTTGAAAGGATTCAACAAGTTATTGAACTATGTTAGGAAAAAAGTTTCCATGATTGAAGAATTTTTATGGGAAAAGGCATCTTGAATCCAAACCCCGATCCTTAAATCCTAACATTTCTTTCTTTTCATCACGTCGATTCACTTCGTAGAATGGGTAAAATTTAATCATTGAATAAATGTTTGAAATTCATAGTATTAACACAATAACGAGAGAATTAAGAACTTTGTTTGCAATTTGAAATATGTCAAATAATCATGTAAGCTATGAAAATTTTTGTTTGAGATAAATAGCTAGCTTAAATGGTTGAACTGTAATTTGAATGCAAAATGAATTAAAGAATATGTAGGTGGAAAATGATAAAATTATCCTTACACAATAATGTTCTTGGAATGTTAATCGTAACTAAGATGTGATCATGGTAATGATGTGTTGTGGGTTTTCCAATCCTTGCATTCCTTTCTTGTGGTTATGTCATTTCTAACATTCATTCATTTGGAAAAGTGTGGCATTGACATATATATGGTGTTTGTGTGTGTCTATGTGATTTGATGAATTATGTAAGTGTCTTATGCATTATTGAGTTTATATTCTTGGAGCTCTGGTGGTGTTGTGTAGTGAGAAATTTTAATAAAAAAAAATTATTTTGGTATTTTTACTGTTGTATTGGTGTGTGTAAAATGTTGGCATTAAATTTTTGTATCAGAGTGGAGGTTAAGGCTCTCGAACCTCTTGGACAAATTGGAGTATTGATTATTTTACATGGTGGTGGTGGATATTGGAAGAGTAATGTGATATATGTTGTAATGTGAAAAATGTTGTAATTGTGACATTATGAAGGAACATGTTGTTCATGTAACTTAGTGCATATTTTTTATCATGTGGATATGCTTGTGATGAGAGTATTTAGTCTCCTTTTGATCAATTCTACACTAACCGAACCTAAGGGAAATCAAGTAAACGTGTATCTTTGGAGTGATAAAATTTCTACAATTAACCAGTCACTCAAGCAAAGTACGAGATAGGAAGTGGAGTCTTACATAGGTTAAAAATCCACTTTTGTTCATTTGTTATGTATGACACTTTCTCAATGGGTGTCATGCATGTTGTGTTTCACGGACACCTTAGGCTTATTAGATGGTGAATTGTTCTCCTTTCTATCTCCCTATATGGTTTTTTATATGGATTTAACCTAAGTGGATTTATAAGTATGTTGATCCTTGTCCAAGTGGTGTAAGGATTATTCAGACAGAGATGATGATAGTTGTATTGTTTGATATGTTATTTTATGAGCTGAGGCTCGATGTCAGAGTGCCAGCAAATCATTGAGTACCCCTTTGGCGGGCGTATAAAGCCACATATTTATTGTAATATTATATCTCCATACATGTGTTTTATTTATAAATTTAATACTTTCCCTTTTCTTGCTAGAACCAACAATTTTCTTGATTTCAAGATGTTCTTATATTCTAGGAATTTAGTTGGTTGTTGTATTAAGATGCAGAATTTTGCCTTAACCATGGATAATTAGCCATTTTCTTTTCATAGTTTTAGATTTACATATCAAGTTTAAAAGTTTTATAGCCTAGCCCAAGGCTTTGGATTTTTTCCACTTGGCATTTGAAATGGATTGTTATATTGGTTCTAATGTTGTAATATGTTAGAATAGGGTAATGGTATTCATCATGAGCTGGTGGAACAAATAAGTAGTAGGTTGTTGAACCACAAGTTATTATGTCACTTTGGTTAGAGGTGTTTGGACCTTATGTGCCTATGGACATTGGGTGACTAGCCTCTTTTTGGGAGCGAAAATGGAAAATTTATCTTTGTTTTATTGCTTGAGGGAGACATAAGAGATTTGTGTGGGTGTGATTGATGCTTTGGGAGGTATATGGAGTCGTCCTCTGATTCTTGGGAGGTATATGTATTTGTTTGTGATGTTTGGGAGGTATATGGAGCTGTTTTGTGATGCTTTAGAAGATATATGGATATTTTTCATGATGTTTTGTGATGTGTGGAGTTGGTGTTATAAGTTATGTGTACTCTTATGAGTCTTTTTAGACATTGTTATGTTAAAGGCTTGACATTCCCCTGGGTTGATTTATACTATTAGATCTTGTCTTGGAATTGTGTGGGTATAGTCATGGTATTTGGGTCATGTGATACCAATGGTATATGTATCAGCATCATGATTCATTTTTTTTAGTCACTTGTGTGTGTTGGATCTAGTCTTGTGACATAATTATTGGAAATTATTTGTTATGTGGGTTACTTGTTATCTTTTAATGGTTGTATTAGAGGCCTTGTAATTATATATAGTCATGAAAGTATGTAACAAGATGTTTTATGGTTCTTTTGTGTTGTGTTGAGTTTTTTGTGAAACCTTGCAACCAATTACTGTCAGGAACCCACAAACATAAGACATTTGAAAAATTATAAACAATGAGTGTTAGGATCTTGAGATAAGAAATACTGTAAAGGAAGACTAAATAAGTAGTAAAGTAAAATCTAAACTTGAACTATCAATCTTCACATAACATTAAAATTTAAGATAATATGCAAATTAGTATGCCTTCTTGTGGTCACGTTGTACTGAAAAGTTGTTTGTTAAAAGACATGTGTCATTATTGACTTTATTGCCTACGTATCCTTCAAGGTTTGGTGTAGTGTCACATCGAGGATGATGCTCTTATAAGGGGAGGGGAATGTAGTGCCAGTATCAGACATAACTAAAATAAATAAAATATTATAATAAACATATAAAATCCCAGAATTTTCATGGGATGGTGGATGAATGGACGGGGGTTTGGTGATGACGGAGTGGATGGGAGGTGACATGTGGTAGGGGTTTACGGGGCACATAGGAATCTCGGGCATCATCGACACATCAATTTCCTTTCTTAATAATAAAAACTATTTTTAATAGAACTATGCAACATAAATTTATTGGTATTTGGAAAAATGCGAGATAACAAGACATGGGTTTCATCACGGAAGTCACTTTGTTTTCCTATGCATCAAACAATTCTCAAATTGAATGAATTTACAATTTCTTTCTTAGGACCATCTGTGTCAAAACGTGAGCCTAAAATAGGCTATGGACGTTCATCAAAGAAGAAAAGACACAGGATTTTGTTAGATGTTGTGGTAGCAAGTGTTCTAGTAGGTATGCATGCAAAATTTAGAAGCATGCACTTGGCATGTGAAATTCTCGATAAAATAGCTAAAAGAAATCTTGTCTTGTGGATCTGCAATGTCTGCAAAATATGCACAAATGGGTTTGTTGAAAAAGCTATAGAAACTTATGAAAAAAATTTAACTCGGCAGATTTAAATCGAAATCAACCTCTTCTAGTGTCTCCCATCTTGTGTTGGATGCGAGCTATCAAACATAGTATGGACATTCATCAATGACTAGAAGATAGAGGAATTTTGTTAGATGTTCTAGTTACAAATGCTCCATTTGGCATGTAAAAAAATGCTTCAAGGAGTCTGTGCTAAACGTGGATCTTGCACATAGCCATCCCTAAAATCATTCAAATATGGGTTAGGCCGGTGTTGTATCTAAAGATTATGGAAAACCTCTCGGCTGAAATTATTCATTATTTAATCTTTGGTCTTCAAATTTCTCACCATGGTCCATTATCCGGGATTTTCTTTTTCTCGTGAACTTGTATTACCTTGCGCTTTATTATAGTGATTGTATGACTCACTTTGTGAGATCTTAGTTATATGCATTTTCTTAGGTTGCCATTTGTTTTTCATATGTTCTATCTTGAAACTATAGATCTTGGTTCATTTATTTAGCTCATTAAAGCTCATGATCTCATGGCCACTCATCACTATCAAATTGGGTATGGCTAGTTCGGTAGTGACATGAGCTTTGCCTCATTTCACAACTCGGCCTCATGCATAACATGGTGTGCATTGTTAGCTCGTTTTGGCCTTGATCTCTCTGTAATTATTTTCTCGAGCCATGATTATGAAATATGTTGGTTGAAGCATACTAGTTTCTATGAATGTTTGGAGAAGATAATCCTTTACACATTCTAAAGAATATTTTTCACTCATTGGCATATGCACTGGTTTTTGAAGTTGGAAGGTCCCATGGTCAAAGCATGTGAGCTCTTATGATTGCAGAAGAGAGGATGTTGAGAGTGACAGGTGATGAGCTGCATGATGAATAGTCAGATTCAACAATTGAAGAGGAACCTCTTTCCCTATGCATTACAGATGTGGGAGCATACACAGGGCATGTGAATTATATGACTGAATGCCCCGAAGAAATAAGTTTCATGGAATGCTTCATTTTGGGGATGTGTGCAAATGGTTTTATTGAAGAATCTTTAGAGATGTTTGAGCAAAGGAAAGTAGATGGGTGTTCCAGGTGCACGAAAACCATTTGGCGGAATGATTTGGAAGAGTGATGATGTCTTGTAGGATGTGGGTGAAGCCACTTGGAGCACCTCTTCTCCTACAAATGCAAATATCTTCCAGAATGGTTCATCTCTCCTCATCTCTCATAATTTATTTTCTTTAATTTTTCTTTTGCAAATGGAATAAAAATTTTAAACAAAGGATTTTTGTATATTTGTTTGTATGAAATAAAATTTTTAAAAACAATTAAATGTTATAACGTAACTTACAGGATCCAATATCCCTTGGTATAGAATGGACTTAAACCCTCGGTTTATGATGATCAAAAAAAAACATCCCAATCAAACCTATTTACTATAGTACCTGTTTGCATTGACATGTTGAAGTTGAGTTTCCTTGTGAATATGTTGACCGCTCCTTCTTAAAATAGATAAATCATGATTTTTGGAGACGTGTAAAATAACCTTTGTAACTCCGGAAAGAATATGTTAACTTTCCTATGTGTACCCTATTATTGGAGGAGTCACTTCAATCCTTGAAGCGACCTCAAATGATCTTATTTTTTTATGTTTTGATGCCCTTCTAGGAGTTATGTTACACCATTTTGCGGCTGTGGAAGTCACTAAATTTGAAAAGTTGGGTTTTTATCAGCTCTTCGTTTGAATCTGGATAACAAAATGCTTTTACGCCTTCATAAAGCTCTACTATTTTTACTAGAAAATTGCCTAGAACCTTCAATTTGAGGAAAAAACACTTTTATTGATAGTTTGGCAAAGGCATTTTATAGGGATCCGGTTGCAGTTTGACTAGGTCAAACTTGACCAATTACGACCGGTGGCTCCATAAAACATGTTGTTGTTTGTATACCATTTACTAGTTCAGGTCCCTTTGACTCTTTGTTAATTCTCCATATGTAGGGGAACTTGTAGGAGATTTCTCATTACTTTATCATCCATTGAATGCCACTTTTATACGTGTTGTTTCGAGCCCTCAAGCTAACTTTTGATCATTTACAACTAGGCCAATTATGACCAATGTGGTCTGCAAACGAGCTTCCAATCGTAAACCATTTACCAGTTTTGAATTATGTTTGTTCCTATAAATTCTTGGTGTATAGGAGGACATGAAGAAACTTACCTATTATGTGTTTACTCATTAGTGTACAACATTTGAAAGTGGTTTCTTAGCCTCAGAGCATTATTTGAGCATTCAATGCAGGCTAGGAGGAAATGTAAGAAGATATTTGTAGGACCCACATCTTGTTGCCCAAACCATCGTGGAAACTTGTTGACACTTGTAAATAAATTTTAAAACCTTACTATGTGACTTGTGTAAAATTAAACTTTTGACATAATAGAGTTTTTCTCTCTCCTTGGTTAGGAAATGAAGTGAATCGAAATGAAATAAATATGTGTCTGTAACCTTTTACTTTCAAATGTAAATTATTAATGTTATTATGTATATGGAAAACTAAAAATGTTAATTATGCTAGATTAGGGTGGATGTCATGCCAGCGATTTATCATTTATTTCATGCTCACATGTTTTTATTGGATACAAGTAAGATGGTGAAACAACGTGGGAGTGAATCGTTGTATTTTGTTAGAATTTATGTATGTTAATAGAAGGAAATTTTTATGTATTTTTATGTTACAGTAAATTTATATATTCAAATTTGGTAATATGTATGAGATGTTACTTCAGGAATGCCTTGGGAAATGTGCATTTAACTATGGGTATTTTTTCTTATTTAGATTTACATATGGTAAAAGTTGGATATGTTAAATGAATTTGAATGTAATATCTTGTAGTGCATTTCTAGTGTGCAATAGTTGATTAATTAATTGGTGTGTTTTGTTCTTTACCTTGAAAATGTAATAAAGGAATCTAAGTGAATTAGTCAACCCTAGTACAAAATTTGTGTACCCCTAGTGGTGTTATCATCATAATCGATATCTTTAACGGCATCGTCGTCAACCCAAAACTTAGGAATGAAATGGTCAAGATATTTATTTTTAAAGAAAAATGAACACTTCTTTAGGATCCTAGTGGACTGCCAAGTCTTACGAAGTTAGATCTAGAAATCAACTTCATGATCGAATGAATTCCTTGAGGGATCCAGTCGACACAAATGGAGCTTGTGAAAATGTTGAACTATGACTTAAATCTTGTTAACGATATCCTTAGTTCCTTGTAGATAAATGTGTTACCTTGGTTACTAACAACATAACACCTTGGTCTTTCATGAAGGTTGTTTAACATAAATATGTCCTCTCACCTTAATCTCATGTATACTTGAGGTGTAAATCTTTAGGTAGAATTGGAATTAATCTAAAAATAAATTTATTAGGAGGTTAAATTGGGGTTCATGTGTAGTTATTATTCTTCCAATTATGTACTTCTTCAAGATGTTACATAAGTACTTTCGTAACTCAATTATTATAAAACAATGTTAATAATGAGACCATAGTATGATGTAAGGGTAAAGCATCTTATAGTAAAAAGAGATTTGAGCTTTGGAGTAATGTAACTCTTAGAGTCCTTATAATTCATTTAAACATTTTTATATGTTACAAAGAATATAAATTGCCCTTGGTGAGATCAAACTTCAACAAAATAAAATATATATATAAATCTAAATACAATTTCTTTCTGTGTAAATGTTTAATGGATTAAAAGAGTTATTCGACTATGTTAACTATGTTAGGGAAACAAAGTTACCATGATTGAAGAATGTTTATGGGAAAAAGACATCTTGAATCCAACCCTCCCTAAAATCCTAATATTTCTTTCTTGTCATCACATTAGATTCATTTGTGTAGCAAGGGTAAAATTTAATCATTGAATAAACATTTGAAAAGTATATTCTTAACATAATAACAAGATAAGTAAGAACTCTGTATGCAATTTTAAATGTGTCAAATAATTATGGAAGTTATGGAGATTCTTGTAAGATATCAATAACCAACTTAAATTGTTGAAATTTAATTTGAATCCGAAATGAATTAAAGAATCTATAGGTGGAAAAATTTTAAAATTATCCTTGCACAATAATTTTCTTGGAATTCTAATTGTAACTAATATGTAATCATGGTAATGATGTGTTGTGAGTTTTCCAATCCTTGAGTTCTTTTCTTGTGGTTAGGTCATTACTAACATTCGTTCATTGGGAAAAGTGTGGCATCGACATGTATATGGTTTTTCGTGTTTCTATGTGAGTTGATGACTTATGTAAGTGTCTTATGCATTGTTGAGTTTCTATTCTTGGAGATCTTATGGTGTCATGTAATTAGCAATCTAAGTCAAAAAAATATTCATGTTTTTTTATGATTGTATTGGTGTGTGTAAAATGTGGGCGTTACATGTCTTCCAAACGTAATTTTAAATTATTATCTTTTGTTGGATATTATACTTCATTTGTGTCATACTTTATTTAATAAATCATATACAAAAACATATACGAAAGTAAAAATTTTTGTATTTTCTAAGGTGGAACTCCTAAGGAAATGCTCTAGAGTGATATCTTCATACACTTGGAAAATAAATCCTAATGTCCCTAAATCTAACATTGTTACATCTAAATTCATTAGGAAAGCAACCAAATTATGTTTAAAGCTACAAACCACATCAAGATGGCCATATCCCTCTTCCTCTAGAACTCAAACACCATCTCTCAAAGTATTTTAGCAAGAGAAATTTCAAAGAAATAACGGTCAAATTAAGTGTCAAATCTTATAGATCTATCTAGATATCACATACTAAGTGGATAATTTCACTTGATTTGAGGAATCTTCAAAGTAGTAAAACATCGGTAGTGCAAAGGGATGCCTAACCCTTATAATGTTTTTTTAGGAATATTCATCCATTTATAGGGTTTTAGATGATAATAAATTTATTCAATGAGCCTCACACCATGTGTGATAACTAGGGTTTGAAAGTGAGAGATAACTCTAGGAAGGTGAGCACAACATAAAATTATTGGATTTGAGTCAAAGAAGGTCCAAGACCATATAATTTTGTTAGGACCATAAAATACTCCTCAATAATTTTTGTATGGACCATTGCCAAGTGGATTCATAGTCACGCTTCAAATTTGAAGGTTGGTCGGGTTTAGATCAGCCAATTCCAGGTAGTGGATAGTCCAAAATCTTTTCACAAGCCATTTGTAATCTAACAATTACCTCTATAAATATATTTTTATCTTTTAATTACATGTTACATTCACTAGTATATTTTATATTATTTCTATCTAACGTGGGTTACAAATATGAGTTATTACTTCTATTGTATCATCTTAGTATGATTTATCATCAAACCTAATATAATATAAACCTAATTAAATTGGCTGAAAATTTAATCAAGGGATAAACATTTTTATGAACCCACTATTAATTGAATCCTTAACATTATATAGGATCTATATTTTGTACATTAGGTCTTTTGATCTCTAAACCCTAGTTGATTTAGGGTTTTTATCTAGGTACATGATTATTTTTCTAGTCTTGTGCTTTAGTTTGTTTATCATCATCTTTGGAGTTTTGTTTACATTAGCTCAAAAATATTATGGTTATTTTGATGCATTTATAGGAGCCACAAAAATTCATCTCAAATTTACCCTCAAATTATTTACAAATTTTTACTCTATGATTTACACTACCAAATTAAAATCGGTACTACTCCCTCTAGCTAATGCCAATGGTGCTAATAACCTAGAAAATTTACCTAATCATTTGCATATAGCTAATGTTTCTTATTACGATAGTGATCTTATAACAACCCTTATTAATAAAGGTTTTGATAATTTATCCCTTGCTTCTCATCATATGGCACAACTTCATGTTGAATCTCTATGTAAGAATGGCGTAGCACAATCGCATTAATACAATCACCATAAAGTTTTTAGTTATTGAATGTATCACTCATGATGTTTCACTTCATCTCTCTTCCCCAATATCTTAATTTTTATCGAACACATGATCTATTTTCTTATACTTACTTTACTTTATTTTTTGATCAAGTTCAAACTAAAGTCTCAAATTGTCACCATAACCATCATGATCAATGTCTCCCTCATGAGGATTCTCAATATTTTATCAATTATTTCAACATAACCCCCATAAAATTCATTTTCATCTCTCCACTTCATGAGATAAGCTTAATAATGTCTTTTTATAACACACCACAACATCTCTTGTTCCCATGTCTATGTTGCCTACCCCTTTGGTCACACCTTATCTACCAATGCCAAATACCTCTATGTCTATTAATCCAACTACAATTACTACTACACATCCCGCATCCACTTCTTACGGTTTACATGTATCCTATTTTAGCATGAAATATCTTGAAACCCTTGTTCATACTTTACAAGAAAATAAATAAATTGATACAAAAAGGTGCATCTGTTTCTTCATATACTATGGATCTCACACTATTACTTCACAGTCCACTTGAACACGAAGTGGTTTCTTATTAATTACCTATTGGTTTTGTTGGTTCTAAATTTCCTATCGATGATGGAAAACAGGATCCTTTTGAGAATCTTATATCATTCCATGTTTCTTTCATGGATTATAATTATAATGACATCTTCATAACCCATAATTTCACCTAAAGTCTAAACGAATTTGGATTATAATGGTTTTACGCTATGCCCACCCACTCTATGTGTAGATTAACTACTTTAGTCAATTTATTATTCGAAAATTTCTCTATTAATATTTAGGAAAAAAATCTTATGCACAACTAACCCAACATGAAAAAGGCTTACCAAACTACTTAATGCCTATCTCAGTAAGCCACATTCATCATTGCTCTTTTTCTCCTTCAATGTTTGTGTTGCTAAATGTTAAACATCATTGTTTTTTTGTCGATCATTAGAGGATTCACCTTTCCACAGAGGATAATTAGTTGTTCTCCCTCTTCATCATGCCTATTTGTGTTGGTCTCGATGTTTTCTATTGCTAGCGCCCCCCCCCGCATCGTCCCTTATGTTTTCCTCTATTAAAGGCAAACCATGTTCTCAAATTGTCGAACTTGTTTGTTGGCCCTTGTTAATATGATTAATAATAATTATTAATTTGTAATAATAATAGTAAAAATAAAATAAAATGTAATAATATTATTAATTTAATTATCGATCGATGATAACGTCACTATCTTATTGTTGATTGTTATCAATGTTATTGTTAATTATTGATAAACGGTTTTATTGGTTCGTTGGTCACTTTACGTACAAGCCTCTATTTGAGCAAGAGGAGGAGCTTGTTTGTGGATGAATCCATTTCTTCGAAGGTGATGTTCATGCTTGCGTTTAATTCTTCCCCCGGCCTTCTAGATGTTTGTGTATACCTTATATTATAGAAATTTATTCGAAAGGTAGTGGAGGAATCCACCCACCTTGCCACTTTGAAGACACTCCACTTTTTTTATCAATCCTCCTGTGGCTGAATGCACTACCGTGTTGTGTTATGTTGACCTACTATCCATTAATGGTAACGTTTGGGCATCCTTGGTTGGTTTAACTGCCTTGAAACCCGCCACCTGCATTTAAAACTGTATTTTTTTTTTTTTTTGTAGAAGTCTTGTTTTTGTAGTGGTGGAAGTGCCTTTCTCCCTGGATGGTGGCAGACAACATTGATTGGGATGGTTGTCTCATTGATTGTTTTTCCTCAGATTCCTACTTTAGCCTACACCTGGTTCTCCTGTTAATCACCGCTTAGACTATTCCTCTGTTTCATTATTTTTATTGGGGGCCTAAGCAAAAGAATGAGATGAAAATGTAGCTGAAGGTGAACTGAGAGGAGAGAATAGGAGAGAAAGTTGAAGGTGGTCGCTGCATGTGTACACGCATTTCTCTTGGCATGATATAAGCAATGGATTGTCCTTGAGAAGCTCGAACCTTGTCATTCGCTGGAGCAGTGCTTGGCATGTAACTGTGCACCTTAATGCTGAAGGAACGTGGCCGCATAGGCTATTTTAGCTGTGGTTTCCAGCTGATGGGTTGTGTTAAGAAATGGGGCATTGAATGTTTTTTATAGATAAATGCTTCGAATGGTTTGCAGCCTCCTGCTTCCTTCCTCCCTTCTCATGATTTGAGAGAAATGATTAATAGTGGGGTGCATGTTTTTATTTTTAATAATTATTTGTCTCTTTTATTTTTTCTACATTCCCTGGACTTTGTGGATCCTGCGCATGCCAAGTTTAGTTTTCTACGTGGAAAAGTGATGGTGGAGGAATTCTTGTGAGGGACAAGTGTAGAAAATATTGGAGTATATTCTTCCATCGGAGTTCTGGCCACTTTCTTTTGGATCTCAATCTCCTTGAGTTCCTCCCTAGACATGTGCAGCTAGAGCATTGACCAGTTCTTTCCCCTGATGCTTAGGATTTTGTGATGGTGGAAGGCACATTTGCCTTGGCTTAGACTATAACTGCTTGAACCCATGATGACTGTTCACGTGAAGATTTTGGTGCATAGTCCTTGTTTGGCTGGGACGTTTTTATTTCTTCCTATTTTCTAGTTGCTTTGTTGGGAGGACGTCATTACCCTTGTCAAGCTCCTTCTAGCACTGGCTGCGTGAATGCTGGTAAAGACAACTAGCCATTTGGGACACCTGTGGGTCATTTTCTGTAGATCCTTTTGTGCTCATTCCATATATGTGGCATCCCTAGAAACCACATCTCTTTGAGGCACTTTATCAGACAGTTTATCTTCCTTCTGGTTTTACTCTTCCACATTTTACATGCAATACAGCGCTGCAACTGAAGGGTGGGCTGAGCAGGTTGGGCATTGTTTTTTGGTCATTTATGGTGGGAGAGGGGTCTTAGCTCAAGCCATTTGTGCACAAATTTCTATCAGTGTTGTCCTAGAGACCACCTTTCCTTCAGGGTGTTGTGGATCTATGTTTTGGGGACTCCATACCCTGGTTGTAACTTTCTTGTGCCAAATTTGGTTGTGAGAAGAGTGTGGATGACCCAGCAGGCTGGAGGACAGTGGAGTGTGGGCTTGAGATGTTGTTGCAGACCCTGTCCATCTTGTGCTCGACTACGGGAGCTTAATCAGGCACGATATTCTCTATACCATTGAGTCTTATGTTGTTATTTAAATGATTCATTAAATGACCCTGCTCTTCATATAAATGTCTTGTGTGATGGTATGTTGTGTGGTTTCCACTTCGCTTGCTCTTTCATATTTTAAGGGAGGATATTAGTTTCGGCGTTAGAAATGACCGTGTTGTTTGAAGCCTTTTATATTGTTTTCTAGGTTTTAATAAATATTAGTTGGGTCAAATTTGTTCTTAAGACTAATAAAATAAAAGAGGTGGGGGTCTTGTAATGAAAATTCCTAGTTCTTTTTTATGGTCTCACGATTTGAATGTTTTATCAAACATTGTTGTTTGACTCAATTTTATAGTGCCTGTTTCCTTTGGATACTTGTTTCGGTTCGAGATCTGTCGTTCTGGCTTATGTTGGGTATTTGTGAAATAGCAATTGAGTACTTGTAAGTGCATTGTGTATAGGTGAATGATGTTATTCCTATCTCTATATTTTTCTTTTAGTTTGTTTTAGGTTCTAGTTACTCTCCTCGGTTGGCTTAGTGTGTGCTTAGCTTGACTGATTTTTGAATTGAGCCAAGTTGGTATTACTCTCAAACTAGGTTAGTTACTTTTGTTATTTGTAAATCCCTCGAAGAACTATTTTATTCTTCAAGCGTCATGTTTGATCTTCATAATTTGGTATCAGTTCATGTTCACCATTTGGAGATTATTGTATTTGAATCATCTTTTCTCCCTTGGTGATTGTTGTATGTTTTGAGGAATGTAGTTGATCCTATGGAATGTCTCCTTTAGACGTTACTCACATCTTTGGGATAGCTTAAAATGTCGAGTAAATACTCTTTTTCGTACCTTGATTTTGTTTCACATATGTTGGAGGATACGAGATCTACTTGATCATTGTTGAGGAAGTTTTCAAATCTTAAAATTGGGATGTTGGTTTTATGCGTAAGAAATTACTCTACATTTTGCTCCTTAAAATGTTTAAATTTCATTCTCCTGTGACTTAGAGGTTGGTGTATTTGGAAACTCATTGGTTGACTAGTTATTGTGATGCTCGTTGTGATATGACCTCCTTGTTGTCATTTTAGTAGAATGGTTATGTGTTGACCAAAAGGTTGATGTCAACTTGTGTTGACGGCAAGATCCTTTAGAAGCTATGTATTCTATGTTGTGCTCTTGTGAATGATTGAGTAAACCTCCTGTAAGATATATAATGGTTATGTTTGGTCTTGTCAAGTTTGTCCTTTTTCTTAAGACATTCTCTTGATTAGAAGAAAGTTTAATAGAAGGATTGTTAGGATAGGATGTGGCCCATACTGGGTCATTTGTGCGTTTCATCCCTTTTCTTTTCCAATTTATTTATTTTGTACTGATATAAAATTAACTATTATAGGCACAACATCTTAATATTATTAAGTCATTTTGGTTTAGATATTCTCATATTGATTGATATTTTGGGACCTTAAAGTGGAATAGTGAATCCTGTCTTGGAGAACTAACTTAAACAAATAGGGACAGATCCGTTTGAAACTAATTTTCTTCTTGTAATTGTTTTTTTATTTGAAATGTTATCTTGTTAAAATGATGGTCATTATTGTGATATAAGTGGAATCCATTATGATTGTTTATTAACTTCTCCTATAAGAAAATGATAATTAAATAGACTTAGTGCCTTCCTTTTTATTTTGACATTTTATGCTTTTGGACAACTCTTTAATTACTCTTGTTTGGACACTTGGATTACTTTCATAAGCAACGGTGTTTTTCTTCCTTGAAACAGTTAGATAACAACATATTGTCTTAATGTTATAGGTTTTATTGTGCTCGGTTCTTATGCAAACGACATGTGCTATGCTAACAAATGTGCAGGAGGATTTTTTGAGTAGAGAAGAAAAAAAAAGAGAAAGAGAAACACGTGTAGAAAGTGGATTCCAGCTTTCTTAGGAACTGTTATTGTACGAATGCTTTTTTTTTGTGTTTTAAAACATTGGTATGGAAATTGTGGAGACTATTTAGAAGGCATTGCGTTATAATTTTGTATTGTTCTCATGTAGGTTGTTGTTATCGTTTGAAAGTCAATTTGAGAAATATTATTGTGAATAAGATTAAATGAACTTGTTTTGACATGCGTATCCTTCGTTAAAATTTCACTTTTCGGAATATGATTTATCCTTGAATTGTCAAACCTAATTCTAACTATCTAAACTTGAATCAACTTACATCGCTTTAGTTACCTTTGGTCATGTGTCATTTGGTAGAGGACTATGTTTTGAATCTAGCAAAAACAAGAGAAACAAATATACCTTGTGACCCCACGTAAACTAATCAACAATATCTTATTGTGGTGAGTCCTTAGAACGGTCTTAAGGTGAAATCAATGATTAAATCTTGGAAGATAATAAAATTATAATAAATAGAAGCAACTAGATTAAGAAACTCTTCCATCTATCTTACCCGTTAAAAATGTAAACAATATACTTATTTCTATCTCTTCAAGTGAAGCCCGAGTGAAACCTTTAATATTTCTTGTTAGAATCTTAACCCCAATGAAATCTTTATTAACAACTAATAAGATCTTAATGATGAATCCAAGATTTAGATAGTCATGTACTGTAAAAAAAAAAAAAATGACCTCTTGAAAAGGTAAAACATATATGTTTAAAAGCACAACATTGTAAACAAATTGATGAAGTTAAGAGCCTTGAGAAATTAACTGCCCTCCTAACAAATGAATAAGTTAATCAAGTAAATGAAGCAACCTCTTACCACCCAATAATTGGTTTACACTGTAGATTAACATTAGCAAGGTAGGGGAAAATGTTTGAGGAAACATGAATTTCAGATTCTCCTAACATGATTCTTCTAGGAAAAGCAAAGAATTTAAGAGTACTTATAGCTAAAACATGATTCTAAAGAAACTTTTTGTGGGAAGACCTTGTTTGTAAAATTGCGTATTTTGGATGAACCATTGTGTCTTAAGTGTGTGCCTCATGTTTATCTGTAACCAGTGTGGGTCCGTGTTGTGGAAAGCATGTCATTAGCTGGTTGTATTCCCTGGAGAACTTGTGTAGTGTCGTATTATCTTCAAGCAAGTCAAAAAAAAATTATCCTGTATTTTATTGTGTTGTTTAATGTGTTTGAGTTGGTGGGTGTTACACTTGGTATCAGAGCATAGGTTCATGCTCTCGAACCTCTGGGCCAAATTGGAGTTATGATGGTGTTGCATGATGGTGATAGTGCTACATGATGGGTTGCATGATGGTGAGGGTGTTTCATGATGGTGATAAATATTGGAAGAGTAATGTGTGTTAAGAGTGATGTGATCTATGTCGTAATTGTGATAGTGTGAACGCACATGATGTGTATGTCACTTAGTGCATATTTGTTATCATGTTGATGTGCTGGGGATGGGAGCATTCTCTCTCCTTCTTGTGGATTCTATGAAGAGTTCACGTGTGAATTACTGCTTGTGATGTGTGAAAAGAATTCTAATGTGGATGACAGAGTGTTGGAGCATCGTGGAATATTGTGATATGAGGGTGTGCCCATGTGTTGTATGACTAGATTGATGTAAAGTGAAATGAGATGTATCAGGATGTTTTTACCATGTTTTGAAGAAATGTGTGTACCACCTTGTTATGTAGCAATTAATGTTATGGTTGTGATGTTACTATGTTCATCATATGTACGATTTGTGTAATATGTAATGATTCATGTCGTGATTTAGGGGCATACGGTGAGCATATGAACCCTATTGTATAGTGATTGCACTTACGGTGCAGAATGTGGTAAAGTGATGTAATGCACCCAGTGAATGTATGATTGTGATCTACCCTGTATATGTACCATACGTAAGATGTTATAGTAGTTATGTGTGTGCCACCATTATGTTAGTGATGTTGTTGTATGTTATGTTGTGAACCTTACGCTAACCGACCCTAAAGAAAATCGGTAAAGTGTGTGTTTAGAGTGAGGAAAGGTGTACAACTGACCAATCAATAGAGCCAACCTTAGGCTTAGTAGATGGTGGACCATGCTCCTCTCTCTCTCTCTTTATGTGGTTGTTTTATGGATACAACCTTAGTGTAGCTATGACTGTGTTTAGCCTTGTAGAAGTGGTGGCGGGATGATTTAGATAGAGGTGATGACAATTGTACTATTGATATTTTATTTTGCGAGCTGAGGCTCGATGTTCCGAGTGCCAGCAACTCGTTGAGTACCCCCTTGGTGGCCAGATAAGGCCACATAGTCATTGTAATGTGTTATTATTATATATGTATTTTATTCATAAATTGAATTTTTATGTTATTTTGCAAGGACCAGTAGTTTTCTTGATTGCCATGTTTTACATTTTGGGCATTTCCTTGGTTTTGGTACTAACATGTGGATTTTGACACTAACTATGGCCATTTGGCCATTTATTTTGATTGGTTTTGGATCTTCTTTTAAATTTTAATATTTTACCGCCTTGCCCAAGGCTTGTACCTTGCCACTTGGCATTTGGATCGGATTTCTATGCTGGTTCTATTGTCGTGATGTGTGGAATAGGGTCATGGGATGCACCATGGAATGGTTGGACCTATGGACCCGCTTCGTTGTATGGGGTACGCCCCAAGGAGTTACAGATAACTAGCGGGTTGTTGAACCACGCGTTATTATGTCACTTGGGTTAGGAGTGTTTGAACCCTATGTGTCTTGGGCCATGGGGACAACCGGCCTCCTTGAGGGAGTCATAAGAGACTTGAGGGAGGCATAAGAGACTTGAGGGAGGCATAAGAGATTTGAGGGAGGCATAAGAGTTTGAGGGAGGCATAAGAGATTTGTGTGTATGATTGGTGTTTCGGATATATGTTGAGTTATTGTGATGTTTTGGTGGTGGTTTTATGATGTATGTGTTACTCATGTCAGTTGGATATGTTTTGTGATGTTGTGGATATGGCATTGATGCCCTTGTTGACCCTATGTACATATAGCTATTTTTGTGAGTTAAGTAAAATCTTCATCTGTGGAATTGTGGAAATTTCAGGTTGTTGTAGTATACTTTTATTTTCTTGAGCATTATTTATCAGTCATAGTGGTGTGACAGGTACTATGTTATGTAGTCCGTGCATGTTCCCCTCCATATATTGACTAATCTCTTATGATGTGGTACTATCTTGAAGTATGTACTTGTATGTTTGTGAAATTGTAGTGTCTTGTATGACCCCTGTAGGGTGTTTTATTAGCAGTTCATGTTGGACACCCACAAGAATGGATAAACTAAAACTCTACAACAATGAAATTTTAAAAAGAACTAAAACTAGAAATAATGATAATGGAAAGAGACTAATGAAATGATGAACAAGAAAGAACTGCCAATCTTCACAAAAACTTGAAAGTTAAAATTTCTACCAAATATTCCCAAGGCCACCCCATGGCCATGCTTTTGCATCTGAAATCTTAACCTTAGAGCGTACCTTCGCCTTATTTGTTCCTTGTTGCTTACCATTTCTTTTTCTCTGTGTTATGTCGCATCGAGGATGATGCTTTCTTAAGGGGAGGAGAATGTAACGCCCCATTCATCATTGCTCTTTTTCTCCTTCGACGTTTGTGTTGCTAAGTGTTAAACGTCGTTGTTTTTTTGTCGATCATTAGAGGATTCACCTTGCCGCAGAGGATAATTAGTTGTTCTCCCTCTTCATCATGCCTATTTGTGTTGGTGTCGATGTTTTCTTCTGCTAGCCCCCCCAGCATCGTCCCTTATGTTTTCCTCTATTAAAGGAAAACCATGTTCTCAAATTGTCAAACTTGTTTATTGGCCCATGGTAATATGATTAATAATAGTTATTAATTTGTAATAATAATAGTAAAAATAAAATAAAATGTAATAATATTATTAATTTAATTATCGATCGATGATAACGTCACTATCTTATTGTCGATTGTTATCAACGTTATTGTTAATTATTGATAAACGATTTTATTGGTTCGTTGGTCACTTCGTGGACCAAGCCTCTGTTTGCACAAGAGGAGGAGCTTGTTTGTGGATGAATCCATTTCTTGGGAGGTGGTGTTCGTGCTTGCGTTTAATTCTTCCCCCTGGCCTTCTAGACGTTTGTGTATACCTTATATTATAGCAATTTATTGGGAAGGTAGTGGAGGCATCCACCCACCTTGCCACTTTGAAGACACTTCACTTTTTTATCAATCCTCCCTGCTGGCCGAATGCACTACCGTGTTGTGTTATGTTGACCTGCTATCCATTAATGGTAACGTGCTGGGCATCCTTGGTTGGTTTAACTACCTTGAAACCTAGCCACCTGCATTTAAGACTGTATTTTTTATTCTTTTTTTTTTGTAGAAGTCTTGTTTTTGTAGTGGTGGAAGCGCCTTTCTCCCTGGTTGGTGGCAGACAACATTGATTGGGATGGTTGTCTCATTGATTGTTTTTCCTCGGATTCCTGCTTTAGCCTGCACCTGGTTCTCCTGTTAATGGCCGCTTAGACTATTCCTCTGTTCCATTATTTTATTGGGGGCCTAAGCAAAAGAATGAGATGAAAATGTAGCTAAAGGCGAACTGAGAGGAGAGAATAGGAGAGCAAGTTGAAGGTGGTGGCATGTGTACACGCACTTCTCTTGGCATGATATAAGCAATGGATTTTCCTTGAGAAGCTCGAACCTTGTCATCCACTGGAGTAGGTGCTTGGCATGTAACTATGCACCTTAATGCCTGAAAGGAACGTGGCCGCATAGGCTATTTTAGCTGTGGTTTCCAGCTGACGGGTTGTGTTAAGAAATGGGGCATTGAATGTTTTTTATAGATAAATTCTTCCGAATGGTTTGCAGCCTCCTGCTTCCTTCCTCCCTGCTCGTGATTTCAGAGAAATGATTAATAGTGGGGCGCATGTTTTTATTTTTAACAGTTCTTTGTCTTTTTTTTTTTCACATGCCCTGGACTTTGTGGATCCTGCGCATGCCAAGTTTAGTTTTCTACGTGGAAAAGTGATGGTGGAGGAAGTCTTGTGAGGGACAGTGTAGAAAATATTGGAGTATATTCTTCCATCAGGTTCTAGCCACTTTCTTTTGGATCTCAATCTCCTTGAGTTCCTCCCTAGACACGTGCAGCTAGAGCATTGACCAGTTCTTTCTCCTGATGCTTAGGATTTCGTGATGGTGGAAGGCACATTTGCCTTGGCTCAGACTGTAACCTGCTGAAGCCATGATGACTGATTCACGTGAAGATTTTTGGTGCATAGTCCTTGTTTGGCTGGGACGTTTTTATTTCTTCCTATTTTCTAGTTGCTTTGCTGGGAGGACATCGTTACCCTTGTCAAGCTCCTTCTAGCACTGGCTGCGTGAATGCTGGTAAAGACAACTAGCCATTTTGGACACCTCTGGGTCATTTTCTAGAGATCCTTCTGTGCTCATTCTGTGTATGTGGCATCCCTAGAAACCACATCTCTTTGAGGCACTTTATCAGATAGTTTATCTTCCTTCTAGTTTTACTCTTCCACATTTTACATGCAATACATGGCGCTGCAATTGAAGGGTGGGCTGAGCAGGTTGGGCATTGTTTTTGGTCATTTATGGTGGGAGAGGGGTCTTAGCTCAAGCCATTTGTGCACATATTTCTATCAGTGTTGTCCTAGAGACCACCTTTCCTTCAGGGTATTGTGGATCTATGTTTTGGGGACTCCATACCCTAGCCATTGTAACTTTCTTGTGCCACGTTTTGGCTATGAGAAGAGTGTAGATGACCCAGCAGGTTGGAGGACAATGGAGTGTGCCATTGAGATTTTTGTTCATGACCCCCTTTCCATCTTGTGCTCGACTACGGGAGCTTAATCAAGCACGATATTCTCTATACCATTGAGTCTTATGCTATTATTTAAATGATTCATTAAATGACCCTGCTCTTCATATAAATGTCTTGTGTGATGGTATGTTGTGTGGTTTCCACTTCCCTTGCTCTTTCATATTTTTCTGGGAGGATATTAGTTTCGGCGTTAGAAATGACCGTGTTGTTTGAAGCCTTTTATATTGTTTTCTGGGTTTTAATAAATATTAGTTGGGTCAACTTTGTTCTTAAGACTAATAAAATAAAAGAGGTGGGGGTCCTGTAATGAAAATTCCTAGTTCTTTTTTTATGGTCTCACGATTTGAATGTTTTATCAAACATTGTTGTTTGACTCAATTTTATAGTGTCTGTTTCCTTTGGATACTTGTTTCGGTTCGAGATCTGTTGTTCTGGCTTATGTTGGGTATTTGTGAAATAGTAATTGAGTACTTGTAAGTGCATTGTGTATAGGTGAATGATGTTATTCCTATCTCTATCTTTTTCTTTTAGTTCGTTTTAGGTTCTAGTTACTCTCCTCGGTTGGCTTAGTGTGTGCTTAGCTTGAATGATTTTTGAATTGAGCCAAGTTGGTATTACTCTAAAACTAGGTTAGTTACTTTTGTTATTTGTAAATCCCTCGAAGAACTATTTTATTCTTCAAGCGTCATGTTTGATCTTCATAATTTGGTATCAGTTCATGTTCACCATTTGGAGATTCTTGTCTTTGGAATCATCTTTTCTCCCTTGGTGACTATTGTATGTTTTGAGGAATGTAGTTGATCCTATGGAATGTCTCCTTGAGATGTTACTCACATCTTTGGGATAGCTTAAAATGTCGAGTTAAATACTCTTTTTCGTACCTTGATTTTGTTTCACATATGTTGGAGGATACGAGATCTACTTGATCATTATTGAGGAAGTTTTCAAATCTTAAAATTGGGATGTTGGTTTTATGCGTAAGAAATTACTCTACGTTTTGCTCCTTAAAAATGTTCCAATTTCATTCTCATGTGACTTAGAGGTTGGTGTATTTGGAAACTCATTGGTTGACTAGTTATTGTGATGCTCGTTGTGATATGATCTCCTTGCTTTGTCATTTTAGTAGAATGGTTATGTGTTGACCAGAAAGGTTGATGTCAACTTGTGTTGACGGCAGATCCTTTAGAAGCTATGTATTCTGTGTTGTGCTCTTGTGAATGATTGAGTAAACCTCCTGTAAGATTTATAATGGTTATGTTTGGTCTTGTCAAGTTTTCCTTTTTCTTAAGACATTCTCTTGATTAGAAGAAAGTTTAATAGAAGGATTGTTAGGATAGGATGTGGCCCATACTAGGTCATTTGTGTGTTTCATCCCTTTTCTTTTCCAATTTATTTATTCTGTACTGATATAAAATTAACTATTATAGGCACAACATCTTAATATTATTAAGTCATTTTGGTTTAGATATTCTCATGTCGATTGATTGTTCGGGATCTTACAGTGGAATAGTGAATCCTTGGCTTGGTGAACTAACTTAAACAAATAGGGGATCACGTTTGAAACTAATTTTCTTCTTGTAATTGTTTTTGTTTGAAATGTTATCTTGTTAAAATGATGGTCATTATTGTGATATAGGTGGAATTCATTATGATGGTTTATTAACTTCTCCTATGAGAAAATGATAATTAAATAGAGTTAGTGCCTTCCTTTTTATTTTGACATTTTATGCTTTTGGACAACTCTTTAATTACTCTTGTTTGGACACTTGGATTATTTTCATAAGCAACGGTGTTTTTCTTCCTTGAAACAATTAGATAACAACATATTGTCTTAATGTTATAGCTTTTATCATGCTCAGTTCTTGTGAACTGACCTGTGCTAACAAATGTGCAGGAGGATTTCCTGAGTAGAAAAGAAAAAAAAGAAAAGAAACATGTAGAAAGTGGATTCCAGTTTTCTTAGGAACTGCTATTGTACGAATGCTTATTTTTGTTTTAAAACATTGGTATGGAAATTGTGGAGACTATTTAGAAGGCATTGCGTTATAATTTTGTATTGTTCTCATGTAGGTTGTTGTTATCGTTTGAAAGTCAATTTGAGAAATATTATTGTCAATAAGATTAAATGAACTTGTTTTGACATGCGTATCCTTCGTTAAAATTTCACTTTTCGGAATATGATTTATCCTTGAATTGTCAAACCTAATTCTAACTATCTAAACTTGAATCAACTTACATCGCTTTAGTTACCTTTGGTCATGTGTCATTTGGTAGAGGACTATGTTTTGAATCTAGCAAAAACAAGAGAAACAAATATACCTTGTGACCCCACGTAAACTAATCAACAATCTCTTATTGTGGTGAGTCCTTAGAATGGTCTTAAGGTGAAATCAATGATTAAATCTTGGAAGATAATAAAATTATAATAAATAGAAGGAACTTGATTAAGAAACTCTTCGATCTATCTTACCCGTTGAAAATGTAAACAATATACTTATGTCTATCTCTTCAAGTGAAGCCCGAGTGAAACCTTTAATATTTCTGGTTAGACTCTTAACCCCAATGAAATATTTATTAACAACTAATAAGATCTTAATGATGAATCCAAGATTTAGACAGTCATGTACTTGTAAAAATAAATAAAAAATGACCGCTTGAAAAGGTAAAACATATATGTTTAAAAGCACAACGTTGTAAACAAATTGATGAAGTTAAGAGCCTTGAGAAATTAACTACCCTCCTAACAAATGAATAAGTTAATCAAGTAAATGAAGCAACCTCTTACCACCCAATAATTGGTTTACACTGTAGATTAACATTAGCAAGGTAGGGGAAAATTTTTCAAAGGAAACATGAATTTCAGATTCTCCTAACATGATTCTTCTAGGAAAAGTAAAGAATTTAAGAGTACTTATAGCTAAAACATGATTCTAAAGAAACTTTCTGTGGGAAGACCTTGTTTGTAAAATTGTATATTTTGGATGAACCATTGTGTCCTAAGTGTGTGCCTCATGTTTATCTATAACCAGTGTGGGTCCATGTTGTGGAAAGCATGTCATTAGCTGGTTGTATTCCCTGGAGAACTTGTGTAGTGTCGTATTATCTTCAAGCAAGTCAAAAAAATTATCTTGTATTTTATTGTGTTGTTTAATGTGTTTGAGTTGGTGGGTGTTACACTATGTATTACATTACAAGAACATGATAACCAAGCTGAACAATATCTTAGTTGATAATGAGTTAAAATACATATTCGTAAATGTATTATTAGGTCCTTTTAAGGATTTGATCATGTTCAACAAGTTTTTATAGTTCGAACAATTATGCCACACCTTTAAAGATCGCGAGCCTAAATTTTTAGATATGAATAAGATCACGTACATTTTTATCTCTCATCCTACATCTACTACTAAGTTTACAAGAAAATCCACATTCAAATCAGATAGTAATGATGCAAAATATGTCTCTAAATACATCATTAAATCTATCTAGAAAAATTTTAAGCTACATCACATCTTGTGTCTTGTCAATTTACTCATTTGTTAAGTCATCCTCATATTGTCTTCAAACTATTCCCCGGAGTGAAATCTCATATCTCCGTCCACCATTTAAGGTCGATATGGGTAGACCTCAAAGCATGAATTTCAATGCCATTTCCTATTGTGATCATCACCGGTGTGTCTTGTACTCTTAACATAAATAAATAAAGATTTGTAGTCTTTTCAAAGATATTATCAATTCTAACATTATTAAATGGGAGGAGCATATTGAATCTTCAAAGTGAATCAATGATAATGCTAATATAAAAAAATATTCAAAGATCCACTTCATATGCATGAAAATATGAAAATATTCCTTAGATGTAAATAATTATTTTGGTGCGGTGTCTCCAAACACTAAACCCTAAATTCTTCTCATGTAGTTTTGATCTATAAAACATAGTAAATTTATTGTTTTTTCTAGGTTTTATTAGTAAATAACCCTACTAAATCAAACAAGTAATATTCTCTTAATAATATAAAAATAATATGGTATGTTAGTCTAAAACTTTTGATTTGGTAGATAAAATACACTTATCGCTCATGTGAACCACCATCGGAGAGGATAATCTCCAATTTTGGCATACATTGGGGAGAATGCTAGGAAAGGTGGTGTAGTTTAGATTTGAGCTCCTTTAAATGGCATAGGTCTAGAGCGAGTGACAGGGTAAACAACCAAATATTTAATGTCATTTCAATAACTCATATGTGTATATAGGTTACACAATTCATTACAAAAAGGCATACGAACCTACTCACGAAACTCGTCTTGCTTTGGACCAAAAAAAAAAATCACTTGGAAATCCTAATCTAGAAACAAAGTAAGGAAGTATGTTGCCATCTTAAGTTCCTTCGAATCCTTAATTAATTGTTGGAGCATAACTATAGTAAAATTATAATTGACGCTTGGTCCTTGGAGAGCATAAGTGTGAGATGTTATCCCTCATGTAAATTGAAACACGATCATCCTTGTAATGTGATTGAACACTCTTGTTGTGAGTAAGAACCTAATTCATATAATACTTACTTTGGGTACTAATTTAATTAACCAATTCTAAATGATTGGAAGGAACACAACCGTAAATCCCTAAGAAAAAAATGGGAAATTCACCTCAATTGGACTTACATTTATTACATTGCATGTAATGTGAGATATGATATAAGATCAAGGTGCATGCCTTTATGAATGAATCCTAGGGATATCACCTAGTAGCCTTGTGTATAGGTACATAGTCCTATGTGCAAATAAATGCCGTAATAATAAACAAGTGAATTAAACAAGTAATTGCAATAATGTAGATGATCCTTATTCAATGAGATACTCCAAAAGTTAAATGTTAAACAATATAGAGGAAATCTAGCAAAAGGAAAAGGGAATGTATGATTCACATATTATGAACCTTTCTAGAACTTAAGTTAAAGATTGAAACATAATTTTAATAAATGTGTAATCCTAAAATATCATGCCGTGGGAAGATCCTATCTATAAGTGTGTCCTGTAGTGGAAATGTTATGTTGTGCCTTGTCATTAAAAAAAGTGGCCTTGATGTGCATTATGGGGTTTCATGTGATCAATGTTGGTTATTGTTTGTGCAAACATATAATGTGTTGTGTGTTGTCCTAAGTGATCTCATGTAGTGTCATGTGTACTACAATGTAAGTCAAAACAAAATTATTCCAATATTTTTAGTGTTGTATTTGTGTGTGTAAAATGTGAGCGTAACACCAATCGATAGTCTATTGAAATATTTAAAAATGTAATATTATATGGATACAAATTTATTTATTATCTTTACCTATATAAATAATATATGTTTATTCTACGTCAACGCACTGCATAAAATGTGAACGTGTATAACATTTTTTCATTCATTCTAAGTCAACAATTACAAAACGTACATGATAGAGCTTCTACTAAATATTTGCATCACAAGTTGCCTCAGAAGTCTAATCAAACTCGTGATCTTTTGGTCTGGTTTGTCGTCATGTCAAAAAACAAATATCTTCAAGTAGAATGCAAAATTATAGTTTTGTGAATTAAAGCTCCCGTTTTTCCCTTCCCTAAAATAAAAAAACAATTGGACTCAAATGCATAGAACCAAGACGAGCGATATGGTTGACCTTCACAAGTTATAATATATTTAAATTGTTTCAGCTAACTATGCACACTACAAATCAAAATTTATATAAACTGTTATGGTTGACAGCACGCCGAAAGCTCCAGTAATTCTTTGGGCTGCTCAATAAGTGGGAGAAGATTTGGCTGTATTTGATTCAGCTTCTTTGTGTTTTTGTTTTAACCTGGGAAATGGTCCCATTATACATTTAATTCCAACTTCATTTCCAAACGTGTTCATACCAAACATTTCTTTTTCTTCAAATAGTTGACAATAATCTCATCTTGCCGACGATAAAAGGCTTAGCTTTTTGAAATTGCTGATCGTCACTAAATTTCATATCAAGATTCCTTTTGATCTTTTCCGTTTCTAAAACTAGTGGTCTCAGAAATTATGGCATGTGATCTAAGCAATATATTTACTGGTCATTTGCTAATATATAGACGCAATGGTTTATTTTCTACTGGGAGAGGTCAGTTGATTGAATTTTATAGGCTGTGCTGTTTCTCTCCGTCTCTTCAATCCCCCACATTACATGATACCACTTTTCGAAAAACAATTATAACAAGTCTATTTTCTAGTAATTAATATTGTAATGCTAATTTAATTGTCCATATATAAATATATGCACATAATTTGGTTGAGATGATGTTAAAAGTAGTTGAAGGTCACTATTGTATAGGGAGATGGATCATTAGTGGCGCACCTTAAGTTTAGGGGTCTACAATGACAATTTTAGATTATATAGGATTGTGAATTTTGTACCAACATGTAATTCGAGATTATTTTAGCTTGAACTTTTCTTTGCACTTTTTAATTTGAAGGAAAGCCATATAAATTTCGAATGATTTAAAACATAAAAATTGACTTACATTAAAATCATGATAGAGACTAATATTTATACACGAGTGCTAGTTGTTTTACATTGTATATTTAATAATTGTATGTCTTACATATTATGATGTGATTGGTTACTTATCATTATTATATCAAGGTTGATTATTGTGTCATCTAGACACATATCCAAAGTATGATAACATATTCAAATATTGACTATTCGCCCTTGCATATATTAAATTCTTATTTTTTTGTGAGTTAATAATTGATTATATATTTAGTTTATTTCAATTGTCCATAATTTACTAATTTCATTTTTATAAGTTTATGCGTTATTATATTTGTGCGGGATTGCTAGAGTGTAAATTAAAAATATTGGTGTAAAAATATAAATATCTCACAATAATATTTGATTATAGAATATTATTTAAGATATTGTTCATCATCATTAAAGTGTAGAACATCTAAAACAATATTTGTAGAAAAATGATATAGTAATTATTTTTTAATATATTTTTTAAAATAACTATGTTAGCATCATAATACTTGTAGCTATATGATGAGTCCTTGATTAAGGAGTTTAGAGTTGTATATTTAATTTCAGTAAGTTTATTTGACTTGGGTTGTAGGGTAAGTGTCTTTTATTGTTTTAATGGATTTCTTAAGCCACAAAAGAAGAGAGGAAGGTTGAACAAGAAAACATACTCAACCAAAAACAAATCACTATTATATTATTAAGAGGTCCTCTTCCTTTGTGGCGTGAACTTTTTTAGTAAAAGGATCTATTTATATTTGAGTTTATGCTCTACCAAGTAAACAAGAAAACCAACAAATGATATATAAATGTTTAATGTGAGGTTATTTGGAGTCGAGTTCATATGGTGTCACCTATAATGACATAAGTATGATGATATATTGAGGTTTATAGGTTAACCCATTCAAAGCCAACCAATCAATGTGGGATTAATTTTTGATTGAGAGGACTTTTTAGATTGGTTGAAGAAAGTGCAACATGACGGAAAAGAATTATCTTACGTGAGCAATAATACATGTATTTAGAGATAAATTTATAATTTTGTGTTGGTTTTGAAGCAAAAAGAAGGAGAATTAGGAAGTCGATGAAGAAATAATACTCAATTCGCAAGCTATCAACTATTTTACAAGTAAAAGGGACACATCAATTGTTTAGAGTTTATATTTTGTTAAGGACCAAGGCAACCAATCATTGTGGGATATAAGTGATGATTTTTTAGAGTCATACATGCAATTTTAGGAGGAATATTCTATTTGAGTAGTATGACATATATTTAGAGGATTTTTTTAATGAACTTGCAAGCTAGAATTTGGAGCTTACTTTATCCTTGTGAAATATTTTTCCAATACTCAAACATTAATATAACTAATTTAACATTATTTGTCACTATTCAGTGAGTAACTTTTAAGAAAGTAATGAAATTATTAATAATATTTATATTGTACTAATGAATTGTATATTTCTTTAACATTTTCCACATATAGTTTAAAGATATTTATAATAGTAGACGAGTTTGACATGATAATGAAAGCTCATAAAAAGAACTATTTATAAAGAAGATTGATCTTAATATTTTAGATAATAATAAAACTCGTAAGATATTGCTTTAGAAATTTAAAATAATATTCACAAACTAATGTTTTAAATTTTTAGATTCAAATAGCTAAATATTACGGGCCATAACTTGTAAGAATTTTCTACATTTGATAAATAGTGACATTTTCTACTGTGGATAATTTCTTTCCACATTTTTAACAAAACCAGATGTTTATCGCCCTAAACTCTTTTGTTGTTGGCCGACAAACTTTTGCTTGATCCCAGCCAATCTTATACGTGTTGTCTCTTTGTGAAAACCATGTCCGCAGTAATCCACCGCGCATAACACTTGACCCAAGCGAAAGTCATGTGCAAGGCAATTGCTTTCCTATACAGTTTCAGCAACTTGAATACTGTCTTTGATTTCACACCGGCTCAAATCTAGGAAAGGACCTCTCACTCCCTATAAAATCCTACTGCGACTCACTTATTCTTCACCCATAAGATTAGAGTGGTTTTCTAGTGTTCTTTCAATATATTCTATTCAGTAAGCAAGATCATATTCAATATGGGAAAGGCCATAGCAATGCTCTTCATTGTTATGATTCACAACCATGCCCCTTACAATGGCAGGTAGCAGCTACAAGTGCCCACCACCACCTGGTAAACCAAAGACCCCCATGTCCCAAAGACACCAAAAGCTCCAACGATCCCAACACCACCATCGACTCCAAGGACCCCTCCAGGAGGTAGCCCTTCCGGAAATTGTCCATTGGATGCACTGAAGCTTGGAGCCTGTGTAGATGTTCTTGGTGGGCTTGTGCATGTAGGGCTAGGAGATCCTGTTGTAAACCAGTGTTGCCCTATTTTGCAAGGTGTATTGGCATTGGAGGCAGCACTGTGTTTGTGTACAACCATTAGAGTTAAGCTTCTCAATCTCAATATTTTTCTTCCTTGGCGCTGGAGCTTATTGCTTCTTGTGGACTGACCCCTCCTCCAGGATTTAAATGCCCCTCCTAAATAGGTTTTTAGTTTGGATTTGGTATAGTAATGTTATTTGCTATTATTTTGTGTTTCTGTTATTTGATGTCAACAATAAGCTCTGTGTGCTGCTTAGGCACTATATATGATCTTTATCTGGAGCCGTGCCTGATTTTACGCAATAGAAGACCATGCGATGTGTCAAGGAGTTCAGTATCTGTGGAGTATTTGTTTACTGTAGGGAAGAAAGAGAATGTTCACGTGAATGATGTGTTGTTTTGATATAACTACAGTGGAATATATAATAACCATACGTTTGATTTGGAAGTGGTTCTTTCTGGAATCTATCTGATGACTGGATCATTATTTATTTCAAAAACATGTCTGTGTGTTTTTATGGTTTTTTTATTCTAAACTGTTTTTAATGGGGCATTTTCTCTAAGATATACCTTAACAAAAATTCAAAACCCAATTGAAATATAAAGAAATCGCTGTACATTTGTTAATGTAGAACGTCGTGTATTAGAAAGGGCGTAAGCTTCTGACACACACACATTCAATCATTACTTTTGTGGTATTGTTAGGAAAAGACTGGATTAATTGTTAAAGGGGATTCTTATGCACCAACCCTCCAAGGTATTTATTTATTACCAAATATCTATAAGATTGGACAATAATATTCCACTTACATGAACATTCGTTGATTTACTCGTAAATGAAAATACATACAATTTGCAATACGAAATCAATTTCAAAACTAAGTTTGTTTGGCAAAGAGCATTCTACGCTAATGTTTGTGTGTTGGATGTTATTTGGTATTATTTCCTATTTCATTAATGATGTATATTAAAAAATGTTATTTGTTTAAAAACATAATTTGCATATGTAAATCCATATAGAATATAAGATTATTTGGTATAGAACATGACATCCGGGATTAAAACTTAGTTCAATTAATTTACAAATAAAAATTCATATTATCAAGTTTGTTATATTATTGACTAAACTTAGTTCAATTAATTTACAAATAAAGATTCCTATTATCAACTTTGTTATATTACTAAGTGAGTGATACTTAATGGATTTCAATGAATGAGATTTTCTTTCTAAGCACGAGCATGTAAAACCCTAATTAAATGCATGATTATGATATAACATATTATTGGGAAACTACTAATTATATAACTTCACAATGTAAATTAGGACATGAAAATGTTTGAAGCGATAAAGGAAAACATATATATGTGAACCCTAAGAGTGCAGGTCCCCACGAGACTTATGGCAACACCCCTTTGGTTGATGATAAGAAAGCTAGCGAGGATGAAACTACCCATTGTGGAAGGCAGCAGAGAGGGCTCACGTAAAGGTTGCATGGATTTGAAGGAGCCCTTGTTCGCCATAGGTTAGATGCTTGAGTTCCCCCTATTTGGTTGGGAACATATGGCAATGTTCTTGGAGGCCTTATGTGGGTCAAAACACAACCTAAAGAATTAAAGAGAGAGGGTGCATGGGCACAACACTATGTTCCTACAGACAAATGACCCTTTTAAACCTTCGGAAAAGTGTTCCATAAATCACCAGTATTTGTACGATGTGGAAACAAGCACTTTTATGAGTTTGAACTATTGTAAAGTGCACATTTTGTTACAAAACCATCGCATATGTATCCTTTATGGAGAAAGTGATAGATATTGATTGATGTTTCATCTGTAGAGGCCTGATATGTAGATTTAACAACTTTTGATCTAGTCTACCACTCCTCTCGATATTTTCAACGCACTAGAAAACCCATCATGGAAAATAATGTGAATATCTAGCACTTTGTAATAGGTATAATCATTGTTTTTAAAATATAATTTAGGATAGATTAACAATATTCGATAACATTTGGGTACTATAATATCTCTATTTGCTAATGAAACCCTCATTTCTACACTTTTGTGCCATGACTATAACCTTTTCTAATTACACACATTTGAGCAAGGTTTCCATATATTATGTTAGAATTTTGGAGTGAGGATAATTAATTTTTCATTGGAAATTATTGGGTAGCATTGATCTAGAGGACATTACAAAGGAAATAAGTTTCGTAAATCTACTAGGATCACTACAGTTCAAAAGATGACCCAGAGATTTATGTCAACTATTTGAAAGTTGAAAACGAAGTCCGTATGCACATCGGTGGTGGTCAAAGTTTCGTTAAGAGATGGTCAATGGAAAAATGCATGATTTTAAAATAATCTAATATTGGCACCATTGTGTAAAGCTCACCAAGACATTTCCAATGTATTTTGAATAGACCAAATTTGAGTCCTTATGCAAAAGTTATGATCGGTCAAAGTTCGGTTAATTGGTAGTCAACAACCGAAGGATACGCCAAATGGACAAATGACATGGTGACATGTGGCATAGTTGCATAACTACATTTGACATGTGGAAAATCTGCATGTGACCACATGGATTTATTATTTATACATGTGGCATTAAAGGTGGGTTTATGGTTTTTACCCACATAAAAGGTTTTATAATCTTTTATAAAAAAGAGAGAGAGGAAAAGTCCACGTGAGAATAAATTTTGGTGGATAAAGCCTATTAAAAAGGCTTGCATATAATGTGGGATTTTTTCCCACATAAATTTGCTCCATCCATGTGAAGAGTGGATATTATTATGGCATTGAATTTTTAAAAAATTATAGCTTAAGCTTATTTAAAACCTTAACTAGAATTAATCCCTTCAACCCGCTCAAAGCCTCTTAAGACTATGATTTGAATCGGATTAAATATTTGGTGGCTAAATTATTATTATGCCATGGAGAATTTGGCTAAGCCTAATCCATTGAGGATTAGTACGGGATATTTTTAAAAATCAAGCCATGTATATTATCGAATATCCTTATATTCCAAGCTCCTAATCAATATAAATAGGGGATTATAGTACATTGTAAACACACACAACTCTAAGCTATTTTCTTGGAGCTTAAAAGAGGGGAAAATATTTTGGAGAAATATTTATAAGTCCTATTATTATTATTTTAATAGGAAAATATGGTGGTGTTATAATGTGTGGCCATAATAAAATGTGAAGGCCCACATTTGTGAGAAAATAAGTCTTATATTATTATAGGCACATTTGGAGCTAAGGCCTATTATTATAGGCATGAAAATATGTAAGCATTACCATTATAAGAATTATTTTTATTATTAAGTCCTATTATTTTTAATAGGTGAACTATTATTTTGTAGCTCTGAATTCCCTATGAGAAGGCATACTATGAGCCCGAATTGAAAAGACAACTGATGATGTTGGATGGAGATCATGGGGAAATTATGAAGATGTCTGCTTCTGCTCAAAATGGTCTCGCCCCATCTATGCCTTTGAAAAATTATTCATTCACAACCTCTGTCATTTTGTCCTTCCTTCCCCATGTTGTGTTTCGCCATTCTTTTTGCCATTTTAATCTGCTCCCGGGTAAAAGATCATGCGTGTGTCCATATTTGTCTCATGGTTCCTTTGTTCCTTTGAAAAAGCTCTATATTCTGGCTCTCCCATGCTCTTTCCCTTTAAAACTCACATTTTCCTATTTTCTCCATTCTCCACAGTTGAATTTGTTGTTCTTTCCATTTTTTCCCTAGGTACTCAAGGAAAAATGAGTTGATGTGTCCCTAAGGATCGTGTTGGAGCCTTGCAATACTATAAATTCTTTTTCCTTGAAGAAAACCTCATTTTTTGGCTCGAATGGATGTTTCTATGTCTTACATTTTAATGAGTGCTTCTCCCTATAAAATTTGCATCATTCAGTTGATAGGAAATGTGGCACCTCTTGGTTGGATGTAGATCAGCTTAATACTTCAGAAATTCCATGAAAAGCCTCATTTTTAAAAATGTGTCCACGTGTAGGAACGACGCTCATTTGAAAATCAACTTTTTGGTATGGCTTTGAAGTAGCATCGGGAGGACATGTGGAGGGTTGCAGGAAAGAGACACATTCTGTTGGGTTTCCCATACTTAGAAAAATTTCAAAAGTTTTTAAGAAGTCCAGGACACGTGGAGGAATGGCACTCATTTGAAGATCTACTTTTGGGATTTGCCTTGGAGTAGTGCCGGGAGGACACATGGAGGCACTTCACTCACTTTGCATTTTAATTAGACTTTTCAATGGCCAAAAGGGGACTGCCTCGAAGCTATACAAGTGGCCCCTTCCACTGAGCTTCAAGCCTTCAAACAAATTTTGTCGGAGCAGGACACGTGGCGAGCCCACGCTCGTTTAAGGTATCAAATTTTTGGGACTGCCTCAACGTGCGTCGTGGTGACATGTGGCAATTTGAAAAGTCATAGGGGTGGGGAAGCAGACCATCGGAGGCAACTTAAACTTTTTCCTCTTTTCCTCATAAAGGTTAAAATATCAAAAGTGGCCCGCGAGCCCAATGGGAAATAGTCAATGTTTTTCCCCTGTCAAGGGCGGAGTCAGTAGGGAAAACTTGGAAAATTTTCCTTTTCTACAAGAGAATCAAATGGTAGAATTTCTCCGTGATTATTTTGGGGCCCACTTAGGACACGTGTCGGGCTCATTTTCAAAAATGGAGGTGCGGGGCAAAATGGTGAATTTTTTCCATTTTTCTAAAAAGGTTAGAAAAGGTCAAAAGAAATTGTTGAACCTTTTTTTACATCTTCCATATGGACGGCCCACATTTAAATCAAAGATCAAATGGCTACTAAGTGTCCAAATTTGATTTTCACCCAATTTTCTCTGAAAACATATGGATGTGTGAATCTTCATGATTTCTTATTGTTTTCTGTATGCCAAATAGAGGGACGACTTAATTTTTATATCTAGAGTTTGGTGGAAGATATCTGAAGATGTCTTTCACCATGTTAAAATAGTCTGACTCTTGGGCCCGATTTGGTTTTCCATTTTTCTTCTCCTGAGCACGCAAGGGGCCAGATTTGATTGATATGGGGTGGAAGTGGTTGGCGAATGGATGGAGGTGTGTTTTTCCTGAGAAAGGAGTTGAATGTGGGAAGAAATTGAAGATATTTTCCCTCAAGCACCTGGAGACTTTTGTAGATCTGATTCTGTGAATCACGAAAGAATCATGGCAAGCACTGGTGCATTTAAAGTTTTTGTCTTTTGGGAGGAAGGGGCTCTGTTGGAAATGCTATAAAGGGCATGAATTCATCATGCAAATGGTTGGGAGTTTTTGGAAAGATCAAGACTGATTCTCTCTAGAAGAAAAATCTTGACAGAGCCCATCCATTTTGAGAATCCATCTAGAGAATCCTATAGTAACTTGCCAATCCCATGAAGCTACTCACTTCCGTCACAAGTAGTGGGTGCCGACAAATCCATGATAGCTCTAATCTTGGAAGGATTGATGGCGATACCTTCCCTATAAATGATATGACCCAAATATTGCACCTCCGTCTTAAAGAATGCACACTTCAGTAAGTTCCCATAAATCTATAGCTCCCGAAGACATTGAAGAACCTCGCAAAGGTTCCCCTCGTTCTCCTCACGCATATGTGAGTAAATCAAAATTTCATCAAGGAAGATGAGCTTGAAGCGATATAAGAAATTCCTAAATACCCCATTCATCAAAATCATAAATACTATGGGGGCATTAATCAAACCAAAAGGTACCATTATGAACTCATAGTGGCCATATGCGTCATAAAAAGGTGGTCTTATGAATGTCCGCCTAAAAATCCTTAGCTGATGGTAGCCTCGACTTAAGCCGTATCTTAGAGAAAACGTGGGTCCCTTCATCCGATCAAATAAATCATCAATGCATGGAAGGGGATAATGATTAGTGATTGTTACCTTGTTCAATAGCGGTAATCAATACACAACCGCAAGGATCCATAGTTCTTCTTTAGAAATATCACTATTGTACCCTAATGGGATATGCTAGGATGAATTAGGCCCTTCTCCGTAGAAGGCCCTCAAGTTGCAACATGAGCTTGCGAGCTCTAAGGAAACTCATCTAATAGTGTGCTTGTGAGATAGGCTCTACTCCTAGAACTAGATCTATATGAAAATTAACTTCACGTGGGGGTGGTAACCCAGGTATCTCCCTTGGAAAGAATTAGCAAAATCTCTCAAAATGGGATGATCATCTAGTGATGGTCAACTAGACCCATCCTCTAATCATGTCACTAATTATAACAACATACATATGAAAACCCCATCGCACACACCGCCTAAGCTACATAACGAGAGATGGTGTGAATAGAAATGGGTCTCCGACCGTTAAAATCACCGCATCAACTCCCAAATCATCTGCACAAGATATAATCTTGTGGTAACAATCCAACCTAGCCTGTGAGTGACAACCATTGCAGAGCCCAAGATGACTCCATAAGATCCCAACGAAAGATACAAATATCTCGAGGTAGTGACGAAAGGTCCCAAATCCACCATACACTCCTTAACTAAGGATTCTATAGAGATCTTGGCTCCGAAGCCATCTCAACATTCTAACTATGACCCTACCTAATCGCCACCAGCTTTGCATCATTCTACTAAAGATGGTGCAATAAAAGAATCAGAAGAACCAGAATCAAACAAAATGGAGGTAGGAATACCTCCAATGTTACCTATAGTCTCAATAACTATACTCTGATGCACTTCCTGGTGGTTCTTGACTACTATGTACATCCTATGACTACGCCCCATATCACCAACAGTAGGCTCTCAGATCATTGTCTTACCCTTGTTATTTGGTTTCTCTAGCCAATCTCTCTAAAAATGTCCACTAACACCACAACCAAACCAACCGTCTGATCCTCTCCCTTGTGTAGCAGATCCAGCCAATACTCTAGAGGTCTTTGGTGTGGATCTTGATGATCTAGCTATGGTCTTCTTATGTCTCTACTAGCGAGCTCCTACTAAGTCACTCTCTTAGCACCCCGTGTTCGATGGGTCCCCTAGGGGAGGCCCCATACTCGACCTCTTTGTGCATCAAATCTCTATGGAGGTCTATAAGGTGGGTGGGACTACTACTATTTTTTTTTTTTATGTGGTCTAAAAGATAATTGTGTTGAACCTTGTCCACCATTAGTAAGAGGTTCGACCTCCTTAATCTATTGTCCTACATCTACTATACACAGCTCCGGACTCAGTCTCTAGCTTCTTTGGGTCTTTCCCTAAGTCTCCTCTACTATATAGGCCTTCTCGACGGCCTCAACTAATGTCTATGGACAATGGATCCACACTACACCTCTAATGTAAAGATTCAGGCCCTACATGAAACCGTGGATCCGCACCTTCTCATCCTACATGTAATCAACATACTAGAGTAGATCTAGAAATATACTCTCATACTCACCACTATAAGAGATGCCTATCGAGGTCATAGAACTCATCTATCCACTTTGTTGTATGAACCTATTTGAAAAATATTTTCTCCTAAATCTCTCCTCAAAGAGCTCTGAGGTAACTGTCTCAGAATCAACATGGAGCTTCTACTCCTCTATTTGCCACTAGACACCATCTCCATCCCTCAGTAGATGAATCACAACACAAGCTTTCGTGTTGTTATAACGAGGACATAGGTTAAAGCATCCACTCAAGCTCACCAACTAGGCCTCTTCCTGAAATCCACCTGTGTCACTAGAATAATGTGATGGCCGAAGCTTCAAGATCTCCCTGATGTGATCTATAGTTATGGTTTGACGGCCTCTAGGCCTCTCTATATGCTCATCCCTAAGCCTAGGGCTTTGAGACCTCTCTCTATGTCCTTAAACTCAGACACCATGTCCCATCTGTGGTAACTCTGCTCTGGGTGACTCTGCATGGAATTTATCTCCATGCTCCTCGCCGAGTCAAGGAGATACATGACCCTCAATGGAAGTGACTCTATCATGTCCGGATACATGCCTCCTATGTATCCTCTGCGTAGAGTGGCTTTAACATCATAAAGAATCAGAAAAATATGTGGTAGGATAGTTACTTTAGGGCATGCTCTGGAGGTGGTATGCCTAGGTCCATGTGAAAAGGCTCCTCATCTTTTCTCGCACCTCCTACACAGAGCAGGAAGAGAGTTAGCTCCTTATTCTAGGATTTACTTAGTTTCCATGTTTACTAAAATATGTAATTTCTAAACTAAGTTGACTTCTAGATTTAAAAGTGTGCTAGGTTTAAGGTTCATGTCTCAAGTTTTCTAGTGTGCCCAATGGCCCAAGATTTTTAACCACTACTCTGATACCAAGTGTGATGCCTATTAGCAAATTTAATACATTGTTTATTGGTTAGTTTGGGTACAGGCGGTTACACCTCCTAACCGTTTTCACTGTGTATTTATTTCCCCCTCGTGCATCCAATATATTCATTCAGACATTATTTTATATTTCTCCTGTGCTAACATTGGTATCAGAGCGTGGAAGTGGGAGCGAGGGAGCCAGAAAGGTTTGTATTCCATTAATTTCATGGACTGTTGAATATATGCTGGAAACCGCCGCTTCCCCTCCTTCGTGGAATTTATTTGAGCCTCTGTCCATCCTCTGCCTGCGTGCTGTGCGTTATTTGCTGTTATTTGCTTGTTCTTTGATTGGTGCGTCCTCTGCCTGAGCGTGGGAGAAGAAAGAAGACTGCTGGAGGAAGCAGTTAGTTGTAAACCGATTTTTTTCTATTCATCCCTAAAACGCGTGGAGAGGAGACTCAGATTCCTCTGCCAGTCCTGTCCGTTTTGGCTGTGCTGTGCGTGGAAGCTTGAGACAGTGGATTGCAGTGCGTGGAGGAAACGGGCTGTGTATGACCTGTGCGCTGAAGGAGATCCTCAGCCTGCGTGGAGATCCAAACGACCTGATTTCATTCCCTCTCATTGGAGCCGCTGTTCTTTTGTTTGGACGTGGCTGGAATTGATGTGCAGACCTTGCGTGAAGGAGAGGAGATAACTGAGCCGGAAATACTGAGCCTAATTCGCCTGCGTACGAGCATGGAGCCGCGGTTTCAAGAAGCCGGCGCCAAGGGCCCGCTGTGGGAAGAGATTTCCGCCGGAATGTCTTGTCTGGGATACGACCGCAGCGCCAAGAGACCCAAAAATAATGGGGAACGTGGTGTTTAACGGCCACCAACCAGTGCTGTTAGATTCATCCAACCGAAAAAATATGCAGCGCGAGGAGATCATCTTCATTTCCTGTGCATTGTGTTCGTGAGGGCTGCATAGAACCGCGGGCCAAGATACCTAAGAATTGAAGAAGACAGTTATGAAATATAACCGCTTCAAACAAAATGAGAAGACCATACCTGTGCGCAGCGACAACATGAAGAATTCTGTTGTTTTTCATGTCTGGCAATGTGGCATCGATCATTAAACTGATCCAAGTCCGCCTGCGAGTTATCCCATCAACGACCATTTCTCGGCGTGTGAGGAAACAACAGTGACCAGAAGAGTAAATAGTCAGGCATGTGAGCGTACTCAGAGGAGGATACCCGTGGTACAAGCCCGCAGTTCAAGAATTCAAAAAGAAGAATCAGTCACCAAAGAGGGAGAAGAGAGCATGTGGCAATGACCACTGACCAACTTATCAGCACTGTGTGGAGTTTGACATGAGTGGCATCGTCCACCGAAAACCCAGGTGTGTGTTGGTAGACTCCTTCCCCCAACATCTTCTCAACTGTTGTTCGCAGACCATGCAATACATTAGCAAGCGCATCGTACAAAAGATCAGGAGACATGTGGAATTTGTTTGAATCAAATCGGAACAAAACGAGATTAAGCCCCTTCATTCATTCATCAAATTTTCTATCAAAGATGGACGCGAACAACCAGCCTATGATCCCATGCAACAGTCTGAGAGCATGAAAGTCATGCCCAGAAATGTTAGCAACATTGCAAGCAAGCATAGAGACATGCCGCATTTGAGAGAACCGAAGAGCATCGGTATCTACTCTTAGCCAGTCTCCAAAACTTGCAATCCGAGGACATAATGGACTGAGTCTTGTTCGACATATAGACGGAGAAGAGTTGTGTCGATCCAGATGACAAATGCGAGATTAAATGCCCTCAGGCACATCTGTGGCGCACCACACGAGCTTTCGAGCTCACTTCTTCATCTATTTCTTCTACAAACGAGAGCACATCTGTCATAGAGATTCAAGAAAATCCAGGCAAAGTCCTTGTTGCAAGAAGCAAATAGGACATGTCGTGACGTAACAAGATGATGAATCTGGGGTAGATTTGTAAAAACAATATATTAAGGGGGGGAATGTTAGCAAATTTAATACATTGTTTATTGGTTAGTTTGGGTACAGGCGGTTACACCTCCTAACCGTTTTCACTGTGTATTTATTTCCCCCTCGTGCATCCAATATATTCATTCAGACATTATTTTATATTTCTCCTGTGCTAACAATGCCCACTAAAACAACCGAATTGAGACCCAAGAACAACCCGAGATTCATTAGGAAAAGTATGGTATAATTTATTTTTTAAAGAGTCTACAACCAGTTACAAAATAAGAGTTTCCCCTAACAATTTCTATATCAATTCTAATCCACTAGAATATTTCTTTCTATAATTAACAATTATTATAGGTCATAAGGCCAAAAATTTAGGGTTAGAAAGTTCAATTAGGGTCGAGGGTAATTCCTCACCATACCCACTCTCTAATAGGATTAACAATTCAACTTGTTTTTTCTCATAATTAACTCATTCAAAATTTCCCTAAATAATTTCCAATGGATAGGAAATTTTCTCACCTTTCCATTGATATAAAGAAGACCTCCTAACTCCTCATATTTCTCAAGTTATGGGTCGGTGGTCCTTGGGATGAATTTTTTTCCCAAGAGCGGGCTGCATGGGCCTGTGAAAGAAAAATTTCCCAGGGGGCATGTCGGTGGGCTGTGGAGAGAAATATTTCTTAGAGGATGAGTTGGGTCGGTGGGGCCGTGAGAGATAATTTTGAAATTTTCCGCAGCAATGCGTGAAAGCCACCTTTGCACCTCACTCCCATGAGTCTCCAAGTTCGCAGGGACACGTGGTGCCTCCCAAGCTAGCGCGGGGAAAATGGGGCAGCGGGAATAAACTATTTTTAGTACCCTAAAGGGAAAAATGGTAAAATTCACTTGCACCTCCGCGACACCTCGTGATGCCACGAGACAGCTCTCGATTGGGTCATGTCAGGTGGCGGGGAACTTTAGAAAAATTTCCCACTATTTTTCGAAAACGTAAAAGGAGAAAAGGAACCCATTCCTTCATCGATAACTCGTGATGCCACATGGCATCTCTTGATTGGCTGTGGGCCGGCGGGGTAGTGGGGAAAATTTAGAAAATTTTCCCAAATGTTTTATTAAAGCGCTAAGTTAAAAAGTGATCTGTCCCCTCGCCAATGCCTCATGGTGCCACGTGGCGACCTCCGATTGGTTGTGGGTCAGCATGGAAGCAGGGAAAATTAGTAAAATTTTCCCAAAATTTTTCTAAAGTGCTAATTGAAAATTCAGGCCAACGGCCCACCAAGGAATTTTTCCCAAAAATAGTTTTTATGCCAAGGAAATAAAAACTTGAGAAGGCTATAACTTTTGATAAAGAGCTCAGTTTTAGAAAATGTGGAATTTCTGAAATTTCTCAACGTCCTCTTTGCACAAGATTCATTAAATTTTGTTTTTGATAAAATTTATGCAGTCAATTTCATGAAAATGTTCTCAAGGTTTTTACAATGCGAACTGGTAAATTTTAAGTTATAAAATTTTGTTCAAATTTTTCATTCTTTCTCCTTCAACATGTCAAAACAGACATGGAGGTTTCCATTAAGAAGGTGTTAGGATATATAGCAAGTGTAAAATTATTGGTTTGATCTGCATTTGAAATTACAAGTTTCTTTTTACAGTCAAAAATCCTGCAGATTTTCCTTGGCTCGATTGGAAGATTTTAAAGACATTTCCATAAGTGTTTTTAGTTTGTTTGTGATCATTTTTTCTTCATTGAGTAAATTTGATTATTTCATTGCCTCTTATCTATTTGCAGGTTATTTGAACATTTGATAAAGGAATTTTACAAAGTATACAGTGAATTGAAAGAAGTGTATACATTTATAGAACATAAATTAACTATCTCTTTTGCCATGAAATAAAACATTGAATTCATTCCATGTTGGTCATAAATAGTTTTCTTTTTTCAATCAAACATTAAAACAAGAATGTAGTTTCTATTCTTTCCAAAATCATATATTATAAACAAGGAAGAATAATACATTTTCTCCTCACGTGTTTCACTTTTCCACTTTCCAAACAGGGATTTCATAGTGGATGTTAAACATAGATTTCCAATGGAAATAATATCATATGAACAAGGAAAACACTTCCATTAATTCAAATGAAACTCTTACAACTTCCTTTCCATTTAATTTCAAAATACAATATACAAAATACGTATCATTCTTTCACATTCTTTCCAAAAAACAGAATACAGAGTATAACTCTTGTACATTTCAATTTCAAATTTCATTTTAAATAAAAACTATCTTTCCATTACAATTAATAAATAGATGATCCACTTAAAAGTGGGAAAGGGCTACAATAAGATTTCATTTCACAAGGGACTATCAAACTTTATTTTCTCATCTCCTAAACAGCAATATGCATATTTCATTCTTCCAATTTTGTCAAACAAGAGTAGGGGAAAGGCAATGTTGTCCACCCAACTAAGACATCCAATGAAGAGGAGAATCCATCCTTCTTCATTGTCCCCCCGAGCCCCAAACCATAATGCAATAGAATATGTGATCCAACTCATGGAAACAATAGGCTTCCAAAAACACACAAGCAATGTTTTCTCAATAAAAACACAGTCTAAAAGACAATTTAGTTTACAATTACATTAAATCATGACAAAAAGTACTAAGGCTTCATCAACACCCTAAAGGAGCAAGAAACTATGGGGAATCCTTCTTATGCCTCCCGGAAGGGGAAACAGTATCACCATCGGAATTACAAACCGCCAAAATATAGTATATCAAAACCCTAACATTCCTTATGCCTCCCCAAGTACCCCTTATTCCTCACATTTCCTTATGCCTCCCCAACCTCTTATGGCACCCCATAACGAGTAAAGAAATGCAAGTTATTTCTTTATAAGGTGGAACCCAAATCCCAACTCCCTCCTCCCTTATACCTCCCTAAAACACACTTGTGCCTCCCACAAAATAAACCCCATAGTCTTCTCCTACACCATTCCTAGGCCATCTACCCAAGAGCCCACAAAAATGCCAAAACATTCACACATAAACATTTTCATAAACAAAAAGAACCGTTTCAAGAGCCAAGCTCCTACCTCTCCATGATAGAGTTGTTCCAAGTTCCAAAATAACAAGCTTTATCCCAATACAAGCAATCCAATTCAACAAGCACAAGCATGCAAAAATATTCCAAAAACTTCTTCAAAGCAAGAGCTCCAAAACAACCAAAGAATTTTCTCAAGAATGAAGTCTTGAAACTGAAGCAACCCAAAACAAGGTAAGGAATTCAAATTTTATAGAAGAGGGAAGGGAAGAGGATGAGGTGTATCCATGTAGGATGCCACATCACACATCCTCAACTCCAACCCCAAAATTCAATTTCATTCTCCAATGCATAATAACTAGGTGTGTGAATAAAATGATAGTTTACTTACACACTCAAATCTAACCCACACCCCAAAGGACTGAAATTAAATCATGTAAGAAAAGTGCAATTAAAACTTACAATTTTCCTTCTCAAAAAGCATTATAAAAGTCAAATTTCAACTCTCCAACCATAGGTATGGTTGGTAAATTAATTTAAGAGGTATGTGACAAGTTTAACTTGTCCCACAAGCCTCCAAAATCAGCCTTCAAGGAAAAATTCGAATTTCCAAGAAGATGAAGTGTTTCACACTCAAAAGTTAACTTACACATCACTTACACATCTCTTACAACACTTTAAATCAAGGTCAACAACTCTATTAATTACTTTCTTATGACCTCTTTTAATTAATTAATATTAACAACATGCTTACCCACAATATTAATCCAACATTTAATAAATAAAGAAAGGGACAAATACATCAAAAAATAAACACATGCAACATTAAACCAAAGGGTCAAATAAATAAAAACACATAACCCCTTGGTCACATTTAAAGTTGGCTCCCCCCATGGGAACCCCTAAGAAAACAACCACACACAAAGAATACAAGTTGTCATGGTGACCTTGTTGAATTCATCTAGAATTCCAATGTGGTTGGTCTCCAATCCCCGATGTTTGTTGTGATATTTTAACCTACAAAACACAAATACCTCCTTCGGCCTCGTGGCCATATCAGAACATCCAAAATAATATAAATAAAATTCTAAGATCATCTAGATATATGAATCACAATAACATCCAAGCAACCAACAAGATCATTTTCAATTTTACTCAACAACTATATCATCATCAAATAATTTCCATTTCTAGGTCTACTCACAATATCTAAATATCACATGTTCGAACAACATCCATAATATAACCATGTTAAACAATATATCAACATAAATATCCAAAATGTCTCTAATAATCATCATGCATCATAATTGAATCAAGTCAACAATAATCCATTATCTAACATCTAACATCATACTATAATAAAATCCATAATCATGTCCATAATATAATCAGCGATATCATGATCGGATCAAAAGGTGTCAAAGGGAAGTGGGCACTACAAATTCCATATTGTTTTATTATCTAACTTACTTACTTAATAGCTAGTTACGATATGGTAAATACTATTTAGTATATGTAACTTTGCATTTACATTAAAATTCTATTATCCATGATAATAATATATCCACAATAATAATATCCTAATGTTCACACTAGAACATAGAATATCTCTAACAAACACTCGGCTTACAATTCAATATATTAAATCTCTGTAGAACATAATTAATATACTTTTCGTGTGAAATAAAAACTCCATCTTTTGATTGTTTGAATTTAATGGTAAAAAAATTGTGCATAATACCTAGATCTATCATATTGAATTATTTATTTTAAATTGCAGTGTCTACATCCCGAATATAAAAGCTATAGCTTGTTGTCGATTCACAACCCTAATGAAAAACCTTTCTCTCGATACCAATTTGTAGAAATTAGAAAAATATAATATTGAACATCAAAAATAAAATAATAAATATTCCAAATAAAGAAAGTATTACGAAATAAAATCAACACTTTTGTGCATATATATATCTTCCTCCCCGTCGAGCTACAACTTAATACAACATGTCTTCTTACATGTCGGTGCTTTAGCTCAATATATTATGTGTTAGAAAACAATTACAATTTCCTGCAATATACGAGATGTCTTTCATACAACAATAAAACACAAAACTCTAAAAATAGAGCAATCTTTATAATAGAGCTATCAACTAAAAATATTGCATGCATTTTTTCATGCAAACAAAACTATTTCATTTATTTGGTTTTATCCTAAAAATAGGAACATCTAACTAAAACTAACCTACACATGGACCATCGTCCTCCGGAGCGATGGTTGTGAAACCATCACCTTATCGAGGTGACAAAATCGGACCACCGCCTAACGAGCGGTGGTTTTGAGACCACCCTTTGCACCGCCCGAGTAGTGGTTATGGGACCACCTCTCTGAAAGGGCGGCAATCTTTTCAAAAATAGAACCTTAATGCTGATTTTTTTATAACTCGAAAGTTGCTAAAGGATGTAAAAATGAATTTTGAGTGGTCTTTGTTCATTTAAAGTTCCAAATTTTATATTTATTGCTCATTTACTCATTTCTTAGTTAAATCTATTCATTTTAAAGTGTTCTCTACTCTATTCAAATTCATCCACTTACAAGAATAATTTCCATTTGTTTAACTAGTGTCTTCTTTCCATTATAAAAGCAAAAGGAATGTAAATCTATTTTATTTCTTTGTCATTTCTTCATATAAAATCAACTTTCCAAATGCAATATAATCTAACTTATTTTCCTCTTTCATTTTACTACAATGTTCATTCATTCAAAATAACCATATTAACTTTATTTTCCATACAATGATATTTTGTATACAAATTCAACTTCTAACAATCTCTACATTTTCTTCTTTCTCACATTTACAATACAATAAATACTCAATGAAAATATACTTTCTTTTCCATTGTAAAATAGATTAATCTTTCAATACAAGCACTATTTTTCTCACAATACATTCAAGATTTCAACAAGGAGAAAATACTTTCTTTTCTATTTGCAACTAACTTTACAATAACATTCTTTCTTCTTTCTTTTCTCATTTGTTTCTTTCCACATGCAATACAATAACAATAACAACAATTGGATTACAAATTTCTTTTACAAAGTCATTACAATTTCCTCCACTTGAAGTGGGAATCCATACAAAATGTAAATACAAGAATGAATACATTATTACAATTTCTTCCACTCTAAGTGGGTAAAAATACAAGGAAGTTTCACATGGTCACCAACAAGACTCCAATGCTCCAAACACTAACAAGGTAGAATTTCCAAGAATTTTCTTGATTCACAACAAAATAGGGGGAGAGGAAACGCTCTTTACCCAACCAAGATACCCAATGGAGATGAGAAACTATCCTCCCCATTGGCTCCCAAGCCCCAACCTCATTACAATGGGAGAAGATATCAACTGATGGAAACTACTAGCTTCCTAAAAACTTAACATATAATTTCAAATTCATTCCCTTTTCATACAAACACCATAAAAACTCAACAAGAATAAAACACTCAAAACAACAATATAACAAAGCTTATCAAGAAATCCAAAAGAGTAAGACCTATGGGAGGCTACTTATGCCTCCTAATGGGAATAGGTGCCCACCAAAAACTCCAATGGAAAACACAATTTCCCCTTATAACTCTTATGCCTCCCTCAAGTACCCCTTATACCTCCATAACTCTTATGCCTCCCTCATAAAGAACAAAACAAGGATATGAAATCATCCCTAAAAAAAAAAAGTGGGGCACACAACCCAAACTCCCTCCACAATAAAGTAAACTCTTATGCCTCCCTACATAAAAATCCCATAGTCTCCTCCCACTCCCAACTTAGGCATTCTACTCATCCCAACAAGCATTTCAAAGAGACAAAAACATTCAACACAACATATACACACATACAATAAAACAAATAACATAATTAAAACTAAGGTGAAGCTCCTACCTCTCCATGGTAGAGATTGTTCCAAGTATGAAGTTCCAAGCTTCTCCAAAGATCAAGCAAGCATCCACAAGGCTCCAAAAATCCACAAAATCTCTCCAAATCCTCTCACTCTCCAAAAATTCAAGAGACTAAAAATGATCATCCACCCCAAAACAAGGAACAAGAATCCAATAAATAGAGAAAAGAGAGGGAGGGATGATGTGGCTCCAAGAAGGATGCCACCTCATTTTCTCTCCACTCAACATCACTTGGTCAACCTAATATTCCAAAGCACCTTTTATAAGTTCTTGGAGGAATGACAAGAACCTTACACACTCCATCTAACCCCACTCCCCCAAAGGACAAAATTAAATGTTTGAAATAAAGTGTAATTAACATTTTACCTTTTTATCCCCTCAAAACACCTAAAAGAGCCTAAATTTGACCCACCCAAACCATAGGTAGGGTTGGCATGGTCATTTAAGAGGTGTGGGATGAGTTTGACTTATCTCATAAGCTTCCAAATTTGGCCTCAAAGACCAAATTAAGTTTCCCATGAAGGGTAGAGTGTGCTACACTCAAAATTGAAACACACTTCACTCAACAAAAAAATCCAAGAGTAAATCAATTCTAATAAATGAACTACTTTTTCGTCACATCTTTAATTTTTTAGTACAAATTCAATTTAGCTTAATTAAGACACTACAACCCATGAATAATAAAAGGGGTAAAGACAAATCTAAAAATCTAAATAATAAAACATGTAAATTTCATTACGAAGGAAACACATACTAACCTCATAAAAAGGAAAAACTTAAAAGAAAACAATACATGACCCCTGGTCACAATTTTTTGCTACCCAAATAATTCTAACACACACACACAATTACATGTAGCCATGGTGACCCAAGTTGAATTCTTCTCAAATTCCAATGTGGTTGGTCTCTAATCCCCCAATGTTGTTGTCAATATAATATACCTGAAAATAGAGAATACTTCCTTCGACCTCATGGCCGTATTAAAACATTCATGTACAATATGCAATATAAATCTAAAATCAACTATACTTGAATTAATATCATCTATGCAAGATACAATATCCTAAGAGTTTCTAGGACATTTCCATTCCACATTTTATCAATGTCAAAATGATCACAACATTAATCCAATTATCAAAGGTCTACTAAACATGATTAAATATATCACATGTCAGAAATACAGATAAATAATCATGTCAACAATATATCAATATCAACATCAAATGTCTCTAATGTCCATATGCATCATATAAGAATCAAATCAATAACAGTTCAGTATCTCTGATATCTACTAGCATGCTAAATCAAAACTATAATATAACCATAAGTGCAGTCGATAGTATCGAAAAAAATAATAAAAAATGTGTCGAAGGGAAGTGGGCACTACAAGTTCACAAGGTCAACACAAGAAGCAAGGCAAAGACAGGTTCACAAATCACCTATTATTTGATGACGAGAGGCAAGGGACCTATTGGATTTGGAAATAGGTAGTCCCAAGGTAGGGAAAACAAAATGGTGCTTGATCCTTTGGCTTCGGAGTTTCTATTGTGGAGGAGACAAATGTCATTTATTGGTGTGACAGATGTTTCATGCCCCATGCTCCTTGTGAAGAATATCAACAAGAAGAAGAAGTTGATGATGAAATTGATGATGATGCCTGCATGATGGAGATTCCTACAAGTTCACCAAGGGAAGAAACTTCAACTTAGATAATAAGTGCTAGAACTAATGTTGTTTTTTGGGATTGCATCTACCAGGTACCTCTTGTTCCTAACTCTTAGACTTTATAACTAGACACTATACAAGATTTTGAAAACTTGAGGGCATTAATGATTGAAAAGTATGATGGAGGAGTTCATTCAGAAGAAGATAAGAAGCTATTAATGAATGTTTTAGTTTCCCAAGAAAAGGAGCACAATACAAGAAGTAAAGTTGCCAAAGTGGCACAAGCCAAGTCAAAATTTACATTGCTTAGCACAAGAAACCACAAAGAAAAATGCATTTGGTAGAGATTGTTTCCCAAGTAAAACCGGGTGTTCCTCCCCATGCCCAAACTAAAAAGAATCCCATTTCATCGATGAATTTTCCAATATTTCTCCTATTCTTGCTTTACCCAATTTTGTTCCATATGACATTCCCCAAGTCTTGAGTTAAATAAAAATTCATCTCCCAATTGTTGAGATGCTTAGGATCCCCGAGCACAAGAAGAGGGATTTTGAATGTAAAATATCATACAAGGCGAGATGTAAAAAGGTTGAGACTCCCCTTCTTGTTGCATAGTTGGAAAAGCCACAAGTGTTGGAAGAGCTAGGGGAACCACCAGAGGTTTATTTAGGAACTTATTTGGTTAAATCCCAGCTCAATGTGGATCCCTTCTTCAATACCCTGGTTATCAAAGACAAGTTGTTACATAACTGTATGTTTGATTCTGGAGCTTTATGTAATGTCATGCCTCTTGAGGTCATGAATGAATTAGGTATCAAAGTAACAATAGCATATGGGAAGTGCATTGCCATGGACTCTAGAGAGGTGTCAGTGGTGGGGTGTGTCAAATATCTGGTTGTGCAACTTGAATCTTATCCTGGAAGGAACTTAAAGCTTGATGCGGTCATTATTGACTACCCTACCAAGTGGGGATACTTGTTGTCAAGAAAGTGGGCAGCAAGTGTTGGTGGTAGTGTGAAAATTGACATGTGTTATGCCACTATCCCTATTGAAGGTAACTTGGTGAAATTATATGGAGAAAATAATATTTTGTACCTGATTTAAGACCCAAGAAATGCATCTTATGAAGTTTTGCAAGTAGATTTTGATCTTAACAAATTTGTGAGATTTGTGGATTTTAGCGAGTATGAAAGTGTTGAAAACAGAGCTCCTAAGTATGTTGTTTTTTTGGGGAATTTAGTCTATGATTCACCCTTGAAAAATGTTAAAGAATTTGACCTAAACACAATGGAGGAGCTTCAGAGAAAATGGATGGTTTACAAACTGAACAAAGAAGAAAAGGAGGTATATTTCCGAGTTAATGAAAACATATCGAACCTCTTAGTATGGTCATATCCAGCATAAAATACATTTTGAATTTCCCTTGATTTGTTTGAAATAATTTGAGCATCTTTTGTCAAATGTATAGTTTGTTATCTATTTCATGTCTTTTGTGTTTTCGCTCGCTCTGGTCCTTGGTGACCTATTTTTGTTGGTTTCTCTATTCGTTTTTGGAGATGGCTCTATTTCTCTTCTCTGTAAGCTGAATCCTTTTCCCAATGGATATTTTTGGCACTTGGTCTACCATTGTTCTTGTGGCACTCACAGGGAGTGCCCATCCCTAAGTCAGAGCCGATGTTGGTGCTCAAAAGAGTCTCACCCCATTTTGCCTTTGCAATCCATTGATTTACGGCCTCTGCCACATTTTATTTCCCTATGTTGTGTCTGGGAGATCTCTACTCTTTTTTTTTGCCATAATGAATCTATTCCTAAGTAAAATTTCATGTATGGGTCCATTTACATTTCCTTCTTTCCCTGTCCCTCTAAAGTGGTCTGTGATTTGGGTCTCCCGTTCATTGTTTATCTAAAAACATAGGCCCTCACGTTATTTATGTTTTTACAGTCAAGATTTGTTGTCCTTGTAATTTTTTCACCAAATACTTGATAAACAATGAATGCATGTAGCTCTAAGGAACGTATTTGAGCCTTGAAATGTTTTTAAATCCTCTGTCCTTGGAAATTTTTTATCTCCAAGCTCAAATTGTCATTTTTATGCACTTTACGGTTTGACAGATGTTTCTCCTAGTCAAATTTGCATCCTTGCATTTAGTGGTCATGTGGATTCTTTTGATTGGATGGGGCGTGGCGGGTTTCTATTTGAAACTTTTTATTTTTGGCTACTTTGGTAAAAATTTTGAACTCACCCTGCGCGCCCCGCCATGATCTTCATAAAGAAATTTAAGTGGTGGAGAAATTTTTTTATTTTTCACCCCAAGGATGTCCACGTGTTCATTTTTATTTGATGCAACTCAGTGGGGCACTCCTAAACTATGGAAAGTTTTAGCCCAAATTTTTTCCACGTGGAGGAACAACGCTCATTTGAAGGTTTACTTTTTGGTTTTGCCTTGAATTACGTTAGGAGGAAACATCAGGTTTTTGCTGCTTTGCTTTGACTTAGACAAATTTTAATGCATTCGGTACAATTTGGCGAAACAGAGACACATGGTGATCCCGCGCTCATTCAGGTTCTTCGCTTTGGGCACCATTTTGAAATTGCACCATGAAGACATGTGGAGGCTTCCGCTGGGTCTTCCCATACTTAGTCATTTTTCAAAGGTGTTGGGACATATGGACGAACCGCACATGTTTGGCTTGACTGGCCCTTGAATTTCATTTTAAATAAGTGTGAGGAGGACACTAGGAGGCCTTTGCTCACTTTGTATTTTGCTTGGAATTTTCAAGGGCCAAACGAGATTGCCTCGACTTTGACACCATCTACCGAGTTTTAAACCTTCAAAAAAAAATTGTCGGGCCGGAGTCATGTGGCGAGCCCGCGCTCTTTCAAAGTCTCAATTTTTGGAACCATCTCAAGATGCGCCATTGTGACACGTGGTAGTTTGAAAAGTGAAAAGGGGCGGGAAGCGGGCCATCACAGACTTGGAATTTGTGAAACTCATTTCTCAACGGTGGAGGTGTGGATCAAAATGGTTTTTTTTTCATTTTTTCAAAAGTTTGTAAAAAGCCAAAGGAAACCCCGAGTGCCTATTTATAGTTGAATCTACCATGTGGACGACTGAATCCAAAGTAAAGATCAACGGTAGCTCGAGTTTAAATCTGATTTTCCCCCCATTTCTATCAAGCACACCCGAAGTGCGAGTCTTCATGATTTCTTGGTATTTCCTACATGCCAAACAAAGAGGAGAGTTAATGTTTATATCTGAGTTTGGTGGGGAAAATCTAGAGACGTCTTTCACCATTAAAATGGTCGACTCTCGTGCTTGATATGATTTTCTATTTTTCTTCTCCCGAGCATACGAAAGAACCAAATTTGATGAGTTAGGGCGCAAGTGGGTAGCGAGTTGAAGAAGTGTGATCTACCAAAAGAAGGAGTTGAATGTGGGAGATATTCAAGAGATTTTATCGTGAGCACTGACGACTTTTGTAGATCTAATTCTCGAAATTGTGATCGTGATCATGACGAACACTTGCAGCATTCAATGTCGATATTTTTGGGGAAAAGGGGCTTTGTTGTAAATTCTATAAATGGCACAAATTTTTGTGTAAATGGTTGGAGTGTTAGAGGTCAAAGAAAATTTCTAAGAGGAAAATTTGAGAAAGCCTTTCTTTTGAGAAGCCATTTGAGAAGCTTGTATATATATTTTATATTAAGTTTGATTGTGTCAAGGTGGTTGCAAGTGTACAGTCATTGAAAAGCTCTAAGATTGTTCTACAAACTTTCCCCTGTTGATAAATTTAATCAAACTCAAGTTATTCTATGTTGATCTTGAGTAAAATGTGTTTGTTTCATTTCTAAATGTCAATGAAATAGTTTTCCTTGTTCTTATTGCAATCTTGTATCAAAATTTTTGTTTTTTTTTTTATTATAGGCAAATAGTTTTGATGAAAGGGACTATACCCTTGAACAATAGTGGCTCAGAATCCGGATTTGCCAATCTCAGTAAAACAACATAAGATCCAAAATACCAGCATCAAAACCCGCAACACGCAGCGATAAAACAACAACTAATAAAAAACAACGTAGATGAAGATAGTTACATCTCATTTAAGTTCATCGACGTGTACTCCCCCCACGAAAACCACGATATGATTTTCTACTTACAGTGCAACAATCCACATTGTTTCCGTCATCCACATCTAAAACCACTTCAAGATTACCATTTAATTTGGGGGAATCAAAATTTGAATTCCGCTCCTCCACAGTTAAAAATGCATTCATTGCTCCTGAACTAACCTTCATCCTTTTGCCACTATTCATGTTAGCATTTAAAAACACGTGGTTAGGATCTTTGTTAATATACTTTCGGTTCCCACCCACCATTTTCGGTGAAAAATAAGTCACGTTTTCCTCTGCCTCGAACTAGTTTCCCACTCGGAGGATTCACCATCTTCCTTGTTTGGCGCATCATCTTTTGGATTTTCCCACTCCTCCTCCACCATTTCAGACTATCCCATGTGGGCAGAGGGTGCACCTCCTTGCAGCGCTTCGGCTAGACCCAGTTTGGATGGGTCAGTCTCAACATCGTTGCAGTCGCCTTTGAACAGCGGGCAAGGGATCTCATCGTTGGAACTTTTAGCTTCCGCTCCTCTTCTCTGTTGCTTCTCTTGTCCATTCCATCCTCTATCCTTATTGAACATGTGCATAGTTTGGCGTGAAAGTTAACCTTCTGCATCTGGGACAGACCAAGCCGTGGTCATCAGGAACTATGTTTTGCACGAATCTACCCATGGAGGAGGACATTATGATGTTCTCAGGGAGAACAGCCCCCACCGCCATGCTAACACATAACCGAGATCTTATAAGCCTGCTTCTATCCTTTGTTGCAGGATCTAAAGAGATTAACTCTCCCATTGATGTAGCTATGCTAAGTAGGACTTCATCCTCCCAAAATTCCAGTGGAAGAGCCGACAGGAGATCCAGTTGGCGGCTCTTTGATCCGAAGAGAAACCCCTGGCTTCCATCGCTTCAGATGTAGGTTAGCCCTTCCAAACATCTAAGGGGCTATGTTGAGGGCCTTAACCATCTCGTCTTCCTTCGAAAAATTGAAAAGAAGGGTGCTATTGGGAAGGGCAATGATATCTACCCAACAACCCCATTTCCTCCCACACCATTTACTGACCGCATCAATATTGGAGTGCAGCCTGCAAAAGCTCCAATGAGCGCAAAAGAAAACCTAGATTTTGCCTTCTCAATCACTGATGCTGGGACAATAATGCAATGAGCTTTCTCTTCTTCATCCCAGATGGGGGAAAGAGAAGTATTCACTCCAGTGGATTGAGGGAACAACCTGGACGCCCAAGTGCAAGATTCCATATTGACAACCTACATAAATTTTGTGATTAATAATTTTGACACCACACAGTATCAAATTTTTTTAATCACACAGTATTAATCATTTTGGCAGTTCAATGGTATTTGTAATCCCATATCTTAGAAGAGCTTTCATTTGGGATTGAAAAAAATGATTTAAAATCACTTTTTATTTCATTCGTTGATAGAGATTGTTTGTAAGACTCTGGGTGTACCTCAAGCATGATTGATCTTCAATTTTGATTTTTATTGGGTCTTATAACTCAAGCCTTCATGTTAAAATCTAATAGATTGTGTGAAAAAGTGCTAATTTGGGCCTCTAGTGAAGTACATATTCTCGTTAAAGGAACATTTTAGTTATTCCAAAGATTTTGTTATCTAGACTTTCCATTTTGTAAGAGTTCTCGAGAGATTTGGAAAATCAAGTTTATTCTACCTCACCTCCCACCAAAAATTATTTTTAAAAAACTAATCCTACCCATACTACCCTTGTTTGTTATGTTTGTATACAAATGCATAAATTTTATTACCAAAATATATAGAAACAATCAGGGATTCCAAATGTCTTTAATAGCCTAAATATTTCCTAGAGAATATCTCCACTATCTAGAGTGAAAACTCGTGAGAGTTAGATTTTGTTTCATTGATCATATTTTCTTCAAGGTCTCCTTAAAAACCTCATTAGGAAGGACATATCCATCTCCTCCATAAACAATAGGATACAAAAGGGTTCTCTTACCTTGGTTAAAAGGCACAACCGAAAATATTGAGGATAGATCAAATCCTTTTGATGGTGCTATCCATTTCTCCACATCCGAGTGACAGAGGGCCGATTAGATCCCTTATCGGCTAAAAACAAATCACCATGATTTATCTATCTCTAAGCTTCGCCAAAACTTGTGATGCTTCTCAGACTTTGAGGGAGAATCAATTTGGGTACCAACATACCGCACTCAATTTTGTAGCCTTCTCTATTGAATTCATTCCAATAAATCATAAGTCCAAGGTAGATTCTTTTCTAGTCACAAATGCACTATTGAATCCGAATAGACCATCGGCCATATTTATACAAGGAAACTATAAGATGGAGATGGTCTACCACCCTAAAAACCTTGATAGTGTTGAGCAGTGGACAAATTTCACCGATGACAAACAAATATCCGTGTGTAATGCGGAGCAAGGCAACTTTGACAAGTTGTGTGTTGAATGTATTAAATCACCACCACGACAAACAATCAAAAGAAAAACTGATCCAGGTTATGATGACAGTAGTGGAATAGTCCAACTTAAAGGTAACAAAACCCCTAGGTGTTTAGTTTCCTTGGTGGGAATCTTAAACAAGCATGACCAGTACCTAAATAAGAACAAATAATATGGTGATAGTTATTCCTTATAAATGCAACAGTGGTAAATCTTGGACCAAAGGAAGTTGATGCGGAATTATCCACCACAGAGAGAAGAAAGGATGAGCCACCACCAGATTAAGTTGGCAAGGACTTGCCCAAGGTATTTGACAAGAAGGCCAGAGAAAGGAATGATGATATTAGAGACAGGGTACTCTGGTGGGACAAGAGACATGAACCGAAGGGCATGGATGGTAAATTGATTCACTCTGGAAAGGGCCATTCGTGATAAAAAGAGATGCCGGAATGGAAACTTTCTTCCTTGCCTACCAGGATGGAATTGATTTACACCTACATTTTAATGGGCGATATGTGAATCCTTTCGAGAATTAAAAAAGCAAGGTAAAACCTATATGTATATAAATTAAACTTTTGTTGTTTTCTTTTCTTTTTCTTTTTATTTTGTGTTATTTTTGTTTACTCCACCCAAAACCTAATGGAAAAGACACAAAACTAGAGATGTTTGGGATCTCATTTTCACTCCTTTAATTTTTAAAGGTAAAGATATCCACAAAAGGAGCTAACTAGTGTCCCTAGATTTCACCTAAAAATCAGGGACTACCCATTTTTCAAAAAAAAATCATTCTTTTAAAATAACTGGTCTTTTTGTGTTTTTATTGCTAGAAGATGTTTGTATTTTGTTAGGATATTCCTAGTGAATCATATGAGCTAATTTTGACAAATACCCAGATGCCCAAACTCATTTTATCCCTCCACCAAGTTTTGTCTACGGGACATTTTTATTTAATTATTTATTGAATAAATAATTCCTGTTTGATGTAAATTGTCTTTGCGGTTGATTCTTATTTGAATTTTTTCATGCTATTATTCACTCATCTCTATAGGGTTTTTAGCAAGAATGAATTCAAGGCATTTTCTGCAACTTTTAGCAATGTTTTCCGCTTTTATTTATTTCTTTTACTTTTTTCTCTAGTTTTCTCCATAGTTTCTCTCGTGCAATTCCCTAGGTTTGTTATTTATCTAGTATAGTCTATTTAATTTTGTGAAGCATCTGGAGATCATCTACCGACGTAAAAATAGAAGTACTCAGCCTCAAAATGTAAACTTCGATAAAAATAAATAAAGTCATGCACAAAAAGCCTCTCAAGGCAAGTCGCACTTTTAGGAATGAATGAGTGTAAGCTGCAATTGGATTTTTGGTAGTTGCAGTAGGTGGGAATTTCTTACCTACTTTATAGGGTACTTTTTCCCATGAAATCAAAGTCACTTAAGATACGATGGGAAAATTAGAGGCGGCAGACAGGAAGGAAGTTCTTACTTGCCTTGTAGGGTAAAAATTCCCATTATAAATTTTAAAAATCACTTAAAGCAATGATGGGAATTTTTTGCCTTCCTAGCAGACTAACTTTTCCCACCAAATATATTTATTCACCCATGCAAGTCACACTTTATAAAAAAGAGGCCATTTTTAATGCAAGTCACACTATTTTTGAAGGAAGACTTTAAGTTTCCGGTGGGAATTTCGACAGTGGCGGGGAAGACGGAATTTCTTACCCGCCTTGCAAGGTAAAAATAATGATGATGTCAAAATCAATTAAGATGCAATGGGAATATTAGAGGTGGTAGGAATCTGAGAATTTCTTAAGTGTGTTTGCAAGGTAAAAATTCCCATTATAAAAGAAAAATCACTTAAAGCACTAGCGAGAATTTCTTACCTCCCTTACATGGTGAAAATTCCCATGATGAAGTCAAAATCACTTAAGTGGAAGAGGGCATTTTTAGAGCTGTGGTGTAGGGTTAAAATTCCTATCAATTTAACTTATTATTTTTAGAAGTCCCTCCTACCAAAAAGTGTGACGCACCATCCGGGTGAATAACAATGCATTTAGTTAATATTTATTAATGGTTTATTCACCCAATTATGGAGTCATAAATAGAAGGAAAGTCAATGCAAGTGGATGAGATAAAGAGAATTAAAGGATGCATGCTAAAAATAAATAAAATACCTTTATTTAAAAGCAAGCGTGGCATGCATAATTGGGCGCCCAATTTGGGTGAACAAACATGATTTTTTATTAATTAGATTGCCGGAAATAGGAAGGGAAATTATTAAAAATAGTATGTTGAGGATTATATAAGCATGTGATGCCATAGTAAAGAATAAATTAATTCTTTTTGATGAGGATTTTTTTCCCGTAGGTTTTGGTGCCAAAAGAAGGAGGATTTTGCATTAAATTTTATCTTCCACTATCGTTAAGCTTCCAGTTTTGGTGCCTAGGGTTGGAATAGCATAATTTTGGTCATTCTCGAGCATCTGTATGTTTTTATATGTACCCAAGTATTCATCATAGGTGCTCAAATAAATGTCGGTACATTGAATATATCTTCCGAATCAAGAAGTTGCCGAGATATGCACAAATGGATCCAATTGCAAGGAATTATGACATGAAATTAAAAGAAAAAAGCGCAGATAAATATTGTCCCATCCATGTTGAAGCATGATGAAAGAGAAAGATCAATAGAATCATGCATAGCTTCCATATTTTCTGAATTCAATGATACGAGACATAGGCCCAAAAACTATCACTTTGATTAATTGTGAGTCCGATCTCATAATTGCAAAGGCTTCCTAAAAAATTCCTCCTCTTGTTTCTAACGTTGCCCATGTAGAAGTCATTGGATGGAGAATTCCTTTTAGAAGCATGTGCATCTACTCGCAATATTCCATTTGAAGCCTTCATTGAATTCACTTACGTTTGCATTCACCCGAGTGCTTTCACAAATTTAAAATTGCTCATATGCAATTTTAATTAAAAGATGATGTGTTTGGTCTCAATTATTTACGACAAACATTACATTAGTGCATGTGCTTTGAAGAACACTTGAAAAAATTCAACGATAAGAGGGAAGAAAGGTCAAAGTCAATACTTACAAGAAAATCACATTCATGCATAGGTTCCAATCTAGTTTGGTGAGAATCAAAGGAAAAGAGTCAAGCACTTACAAAATATGGAAGAAGGCCAAGACCGGGAGGGTTGCATATTTCTTCTTATTTCTTTTCCTCTTTCTTTTATTTTCTATGACAAATTAATTGAGAAATCAATTACATTATAAAACTTAAGTGATTGGTTTAAAATCCGTTACATGAAGAAGTCAATTACGTGGAAAAAGGTGGCGAGAGATGTAAAATAGAAGGTTCTATATTTCAGTTATAATTCATGCATGTCATGGAAAGAGGAATTCCAAGAGGAAGATTTCTAGTTGTTTCCCTTTTCATAGCTTCCACATGTGATAATTCATTTAAAGCTTCCTATTTGTAATTTCCCTTTATACACTATAAATAGAGGAAGAACCTATGGGTTAAAGGATCAAAATTAGTACTTAGCATTCTTGTTTTCTAGAGTTTGTCTTGAGACCCTTGATAGATTTCTACAAACAGAGGAATAGAGAATACAATTATCGAGAACTTTGTGTTAATGGTGCATTCGTCTCGTATTTATTTCTATATCTACTCACAAAATTTGTGTTATTCTAGATCTAGATCTGAAAATTTCCTTTACTTTGAATTTTGTACTTCATTATCTATTTGTTTTAATCTATGTGCATGTGATACACTCTGTAAAATATTGATTGGGTTGCACATATTCTCTCATTTCTTCCCATTTCGATTATTTTCCTCTTACGTAGATTTTTCCTTTCTTTTAAAGATGCTTACTTGTTACAAAACCTGTCTAGCTATGGTTCATGACCTACATAGTTAAAGTAATACCCACAAATTCATATTAGGATATATAACTAACAAAATCTTACACGGTAGCCACACCGATAAACGAGGGAGATTTATCTTATGACTGCATAGGTTTTAAGCTATGCGAAAAATCTAATAACAAAATCATTATTTTTGGATGTAAATTTAAAAGTTGTTATAGAAGTTTTTTTGATGAATTTTGGTAGAATCATTCATGTTATTTTTCATATTAGATGATGTTATGATGGTTTTAATTTTTGTTGGGTCTCGATGACACTCATATTTTGTAATTTGCACTTAAGAAATTCTTGATTTGACTATACATTATTGATATTATAAATATAAGTTATTCATTACTTTGCTTAGGAATTTCAAGGGTTTATTGTTTAGCTTCTTTATAATTTCACATTGACATGTGAGATATTTTGAGAATACAATGCACAAAATCAATCAAAAATCATCAATTTATAAGCTAGAAATTTCATTCGGCATATTTCCTACTTCTATCCAAGGCCATACATTTGTGTAAAGGATTTTTATTCGATCCTTACCAATTTGTATGGACTTTAGCTAACATTACTTGTAATTACTGATGTCGAGACATAACCAAAATAAATAAATAAATAATAATAAACAAATAAAACCCCAAAATTTGTGTGGGTTAGTGGGTGAATGGATGGGAGTTGCCATGTAGTAGAGGGGGCCGACAGGGCACATGGGTAGCCTAGATGTCATCGGACCTATCGCTTTCCTTTCTAAATAATACCAACTATTTTTTTAAGATCTACAACATAAATTTAGTTGTATTTTGAAAGATGCAAGTGTGATAACGATAACAAGACATGGGTTTCATCACAGGAAGTCACTTTGTTATCTTATGCATCAAACAGTTCTCTAACTGGATCATTTTAAATTTTATTTCTTACTCTAGTCCGTGTCAAAAGTACGTGATCTTGAAATAGGTTATGGAGGTCCATGAAAGTAGAAAAGACACAGGATTTTTTCAAATGTTGTGGTTGCAAGTGCTCTAGTAGGTATGTGAAGCATCCACTTGGCATGTGAAATGATCCATTAAATGCATTAAATAAATATGGTCTTGTGGACTCCAATGTTTAAAGGATATGTACAAATGGGTTTGTTGAAACGGCTATAGAAAATTTTGAGCAAATGTAACTAGAAGATTTAAAGCCAAAGTCCATAACCTCTACTAGTGTCTTCTATCCTGTGCCGATGGGAGATGTGGAACATAGTATGGACATCCATGAAAGCATACAATATAGAGGAATTTTTTCAGATGTTGTAGTTACAAATGCTCCAATATGCGTGTAAGAAGATTCTTCATAGAGTTGTGATAAATGTGGATCTTGCAAATAACCATCCTTAAAATTAGTCCAATATGGGTTAGGCGTGTTGCACCCAGAGATTATGGAAAACGTTTAGGCTGATATTATTCATTTTTCAATCTCTCGGTCTTTATATTTCTCATCATGGTCCATTATCTAGGTTTTTCTCTTTTCGGTTAACTCATGTTTATCTTCCAGTTCATTATAGTGGTTATATGGCTCATGTGAGATCTTAGTTGTATACATTTTCTTGGGTCACCATTTTTTTTACTTATGTTCGAGCTCGACACTATAGATCTTGGTTCATTTCTTTGGCTCAGTAAAGCTCATGATCTCATGGCCACTCATCACTATCAAACTAGGTATGGCTAGTTTGGTAGTGACATGAGCTCTACCTCATTTCGCAACTCGACCTCATGAATAACAAGGTGTGCATTGTTAGCTCATTGTGGCCTTGATCTATCTGTAATGCTTTGTTTCAACCATGATTCTATAATATGTTGGTTCAAGTGTACTAGGTTCTATGCATGTTTGGAGAAGATACTCCTTTGCACATTCTAAAGGATGTTTTGGCTCATTGGCATCTGCACCTAGTTTTTGAAGTGGGAAGGTCCCATGGTCAAATCCTGTGAGCTCTTATGATTGCAGAAGAGAGGATGTTGAGAGTGATAGTGATGAGCTGCATGATGAATATTCAGATTCAACAGTTGAAGAGGAACCTCTTTCCCTATGCACTGTAGATGTGGGAGCATACACATGGCACATGAATTATATGAATTAATTCCCCAAATAAATACATTTCATGGAATGCTTCATTTTGACGATGTGTACAAATTTTTTTATTAAAGAAACTTTAGAGACATTTGAGAAAAGGAAAGTAGATGGGTGTTTTGAGTGCATGAAAACCATTTGGTGGAATGACTAGAAGAGGGATGATGTCTTGTACGATGTGGGTGAATCCACCGGAGTACCTCTTTCCTTGTGGATGCAAATATATTCTAGGCATGGTTCATCTCTCCACATATCTCATAATTTATGTTCTTTATATTTTCTTTTGCAAATGGAATAAAATTTTTAAACCGAAGGATTTTCATATATTTGATTGTATTAAATAAACTTGTTTTAAAACAATAAAACGTTATAACATAACTTACAAGATCCAATATTCCTTGGTAGATAATGGACTTAAACCCTCACTTCGTGATGATCACAAGAAAATGTCCCAACCAAACTAGTTTACTATAGTACCCGTTTGTATTGACAGGTTGAAGTTGAGTTTCCCTGTGAATATGTTGACCACTCCCTTCTTAAAATAGATAAATCACGATTTTTGGAGACGTGTAAAATAACCTTCGTAACTCTGGAAATAAGATGTTAAGTTTCCTACGTGTACCTGTTATGGGAGGAGTCACTTTAATCCTTGAATCGACCTCAAATGATCTCATTGTGTTATATTTTTATGCCCTTCAAGAGCCCTGTTACACCGTTTTGCACCTGTAGGAAGATGTGAAATTGGAAAAGTTGGGTTTTGTATCATCTCTCCATTTGAATCCTAGAAAACTAAATGCTTGTCCATCTTCACAAACCTCTACTATTTTTACTATAAAATTAGCTAGAATATTCAGTTTGAGGAAAAAATACTTTTCGTGATGGTTTGGAAAATTCGTTTTGTAGGCCTTCGGTCGTAGTTTGACTAGGTCAAACTGGACCAATTACAACCGGTGGCTCCAGAAAACCTTTTTCCATTTGAATATCATTTTCTAGTTCTCGACCCCTTAGACTCGGTTAATTCTCCATATATAGGAGAACTTGTAGGAGGTTTCTCTTTTCTCGTTCATCCATCGAATATCAGTTTTGGACGTGGTTTTCCGAGCCCTCAAGATAAATTTTGATTGTTTACAACTAGGCCAATTATGACCAATGGCATCGGAAAAATAGCCGTCAATCGTAAACTGTTCATGATTTCTGAATTATGTCAGTTCCTATGAAATCTTTGTGTATAGGAGGACATATAGAAACATACTCGTGGTGTGTTTTCTCATTAGTGGACAACGTGTGAAAGTGGTTTCTTAGCCTTCGAGCATTATTTGAGCATTCTTTGCAGCTAGTAGGGAAACATAAGAAGAAAGTTGTAGGACCCATGTTAGGTTTCCCAAACCATTGTGGAAACTTTTGACAGTTGTAAATAATTGTTTGAAACCTTACTATGTGTCTTGTTGTGTAAAATTGAACTTTTGACAAAATAGTGTTTTTCTCTCTCCTTGGTTAGGAAATGAAGTGAACTGAAATGAAATAAATATGTGTCTCTAACCTTCTTCTTTTGAATGCAAATTATTAATTGTAATATGTAAATGGGAAACGAAAAATGTTAATTATGCTAGATTAGGGTGGATGCCATGCCATTGATTTATCGCTAATTTCATGTTCACATGTTTTTGTAGGATGCAAGTAAGATGGTGAAACAATGTGGGAGTGAATCATTATATTTTGTTAAAATTTATGTATGTTAATAGAGGGAATTTTTATGTATTGTTATGTTACAGTAAAGTTATATATTGAAATTCATAATATGTATGAGATGCTAGTTTTACGAATGCTTTAGGAAATGTGCATTTAACTATGGGTATTTTTTTATTTAGAATTTCATATGGAAAAATTTCGATATGTTAAATGAATTCGAATGTACTATCTTGTAGTGCATTTACGTGTGCTATAGTCGATTAATTAATTGGTGTGATTTTTTTATTTACCTTCAAAATTCAATAAAGGATTATAAGCAAATTAGTCAACCGTAGAAAAAATTTGTGTAGCCCTAGTGGTGGTATCGTCATAATTGGTATGTTTAACAACATCATCTTCAAAAATGGTTAGGAACGAAATGGTCAAGCTATTTCTGGTGTAAGCAAAATAAATACTTCCTTAGGATCCTAGTGGTCGGCCAAGTCTTATGAAGTTAGATCTAGAAATCAACTTCATGATCGAAAGAATTCCTTGAGGGATCCATTCGACACAAATGGAGCTTGTGAAAATTTTGAACTATGACTTAAATATTGTTAACGATCTCATTAGTTCCTTGCAGATAAATGTGTTACCTTGGTTACCAACAACATAACACCTTTGTCTTTCATGAAGGTTATTTAACATAAATATGTCCTCTCACCTTAAACTAATATATAGTTGTGGCGTAAATCCTTAGGTATAATTGTAATTAAACTAAAAATCATTTGATTATGAGGTTAACTTGGGGTTCATGTGTAGATTATAATGGTTCCAATTTTGTACTTCCTCAAGATGTTACATAAGTACTTTCGTAACTCGGTTGTTATAAATCAATGCTAATAATGAGACCACAAAGACAATGTAAGAGTAAATCATATTTGAGTAAAATGAGATTTGAGGTTAGGAATAATGTCATTCTTGGAGTCCTTATAATTCAATTAAACATTTTCATGTGTTACAAAGAATATGAATTTCCCTTGTTGAGATCAAACTTTGAGAAAATAAAAGACATATATATAAATCTAAATACAATTTCTTGATGTGCAAATTTTGAAAGGATTCAACAAGTTATTGAAGTATGTTAGGAAAAAAATTTCATGATCGAAGAATGTTTATGGGAAAAAGGCATCTTGAATCCAAACCCCAGAGCCTTAAATCCTAAGATTTATTCCTTGTCATCACGTCAGATTCACTTTTATAGAAAGGGTAAAATTTAATCATTGAATAAACATTCGAAATTCATATTATTAACACAATAACGAGAGAATTAAGAAATTTGTTTGCGATTTGAAATATTTCAAATAATCATGTAAGCTATGAAATTTTTTGTTTGAGATAGCTAGCTAGCTTAAATGGTTAAACTGTAATTTGAATGCAAAATGAATTAAAGAATATGAAGGTGGAAAATGATAAAATTATCCTTACACAATAATGTTCTTGGAATGTTAATCGTAACTAAGATGTAATCATGGTAATGATGTGTTGTGGGTTTTCCAATCCTTGCATTCCTTTCTTATGGTTATGTCATTTCTAACATTTGTTCATTTGGAAAAGTGTGGCATTGACCTATATATGGTGTTTTTGTGTGTCTATGTGATTTGATGACTTATGTAAGTGTCTTATGCATTATTGAGTTTATATTCTTGGAGCTCTTGTGGTGTTGTGTAGTGAGAAACTTTAATAAAAAAATTATTTAGGTATTTTTACTTGTTGTATTGGTGTGTGTAAAATGTTGGCATTACATTTTGGTATCAGAGTGGAGGTTCAGGCTCTCAAACCTTTGGGACAAATTGGAGTATTGATTAATTTACATGGTGGTGGTGGATATTGGAAGAGTAATGTGATATATGTTTTAATGTGAAAAATGTTGTAATTGTGACATTATGAAGGAACATGTTGTTCATGTAACTTAGTGCATATTTTTATCATGTGGATATGCTTTGGTGATGAGAGTATTTAGTCTCCTTTTGATGGATTCTACACTAACCGAACCTAAGGGAAATTAGTAAAACATGTATCTTTGGAGTGATAAAATGTGTGCAATTGACCAGTCACTCGAGCAAAGTACGAGATAGGAAGTGGAGTCTTACATAGGTTAAAAATCCACTTTTGTTCATTTGTTATGTATGACACTTTCTCAATGGGTGTCATGCATGTTGTGTTTCATGGACACCTTAGGCTTATTAGATGGAGAATTGTTCTCCTTTCTATCTCCTATATGGTTTTTATATGGATTTAACCTAAGTGGAGTTATAAGTATATTGATCCTTGTCTAAGTGGTGGAAGGATTATTCAAACAGAGATGATGACAATTGTATTGTTTGATATGTTATTTTATGAGCTGAGGCTCGATGTCTGAGTGCCAGAAATCGTTGAGTACCCCTTTGGTGGCCGTATAAAGCCACATAGTTATTGTAATGTTATATTTCGCTACATGTATTTTATTTATAAATTGAATACTTTCCCTTTTCTTGCTAGAACCAACAATTTTCTTGATTGACATGTTCTTATATTTTGGGCATTTAGTTGGTTGTTGTATTAACATGCAGATTTTGTAGTAACCATGGATAATTAGCCATTTTATTTTCTTAGTTTTATATTTACGTATCAAGTTTAAAAGTTTTATAGCCTAGCCTAAGGCTTTGGATTTTTTCCACTTGGCATTTGAAATGGATTGTTATATTGGTTCTAATGTTGTAATATGTTGGAATAGGGTAATGGTATTCATCATGGACTGGTGGAACAAATAAGTAGTAGGTTATTGAACCACAAGTTATTATGTCACTTTGGTTAGAGGTGTTTGGACCTTATGTGCCTAGGGCCATAGGGTGACTAACCTCTTTTTGGGAGTGAAAAGGAAAATTTATCTTTATTTTATTGCTTGAGGGAAACATAAGAGATTTGTGTGGGTGTGATTGATGCTTTAGGAGGTATATGGAGTTGTCCTGTGATTCTTGGGAGGTATATGTATTTGTTTGTGATGCTTGGGAGGTATATGGAGTTGTTTTGTGATGCTTTAGGAGATATATGGAGATTGTTTCATGATGTTTTGTGATGTGTGGAGTTGGTGTTATAAGTTATGTGTACTCTTGTGAGTCTTTTTAGACATTGTTATGTTAGAGGCTTGACGTTCCCATGGGTTGATTTATACTATTGGATCTTATCTTGGAATTGTGTGGGTATAGTCATGGTATTTAGGTCATGTGATACCAGTGGCATATGTATCACCATCAGGATTCATTTTTTTTGTTAGTCACTTGTGTGTGTTGGATCTAGTCTTCTGACACATTTATTGGAAATTATTTGTTATGTGGGTTACTTGTTGTCTTTTCATGGTTGAATTAGAGGCCTTGTGATGATATATAGTTGTGAAAGTATGTAACAAGATGTTTTATGCTTCGTTTCTGTTGTGTTGAGTTTTTGTGAAACCTGCGACCACCATTGCGTCAGAACCCACAAACATAAGACATTTGAAAAATATAAACAATCGGTGTTAGGATCTTGAGATAAGAAATACCGTAAAGGAATACTAAATAAGTAGTAAAGTAAAATCTAAACTTGAACTATCAATCTTCACATAACATTAAAATTTAAGATAATATGCAAATTAGTATGCCTCCTTGTGGTCGTGTTTGTCTTGAAAAGTTGTTTGTTAAAAGACATGTGTCATTATTGACTTTATTTCCTACATATCCTTTAAAGTTCGGTGTAGTGTCGCATCGAGAATGCTGCTCTTATAAGGGGAGGGGAATGTAGTGCCAGTATCAGACATAACCAAAATAAATAAAATAATAATAATAAACATAAAAAGCCCAGAATTTTCATGGGATGGTGGGTGAATGGATAGGGTTTGGTGATGACAGGAGTGGATGGGAGGTGGCGTGTGGTAGGGGGCTTACGGGGCACATAGGAAGCTCGAGGCATCACCGACTTGTCGGTTCCTTTCTTAATAATATAAACTATTTTTTATTAGATCCGCAACATAAATTTAGTGGTATTTGGAAAGATGCAGAGATAATAGAAGACATGGGTTTCATCACGGGAAGTCACATTGTTTTCCTATGCATCAAACATTTCTCAAATTGGATCAATTTACAATTTCTTTCTTAGGACCAGGTTGTGTCAAAACGTGAGGCTAAAATAGGCTATGGACGTTCATCAAAGAAGAAAATACACATGATTTTTTCAGATGTTGTGGTAGCAAGTGCTCTAGTAGGTATGCATGTTAAATTTAGAAGCATGCACTTGGCATGTGAAATACTCGATAAAATAGCTAAAAGAAATCTTGTCTTGTGGACTCGAATGTCTACAAGATATGCACAAATGGGTTTGTTGAAAAGGCTATAGAAACTTATGAGAAAATTTAACTGGTAGATTTAAATCCAAATTAACCTCTTCCAGTGTCTCCCTTCTTGTGCTGGATGCGAGCTTTCAAACATAGTATGGACATTCATCAACGAATAAAAGATAGAGGAATTTTGTTAGATGTTCTAGTTACAAATGCTCCATTTGGCATGTAAACAAATGCTTAAGGGAGCTATGCTAAACATGGATCTTGCACATAGCCATCCCTAAAATCATTCAAATATGGGTTAGGCCAGTGTTGTATCCGAAGATTATGGAAAACCTCTCGCTGAAATTATTCATTATTTAATCTTTGGTCTTCAAATTTCTCACCATGGTCCATTATCCGGGATTTTCTTTTTACTATGAACTTGTATTACCTTGCGCTTTATTATAGTGGTTGTATGACTCACCGTGAGCTCTTGGTTATATGCATTTTCTTGGGTTGCCATTTTTTTCATATGTTCTATCTTGAAACTATAGATCTTGGTTCATTTATTTAGCTCAAGAAAGGTCACGATCTCATGGCCACTCATCACTATCAAATTGGGTATGGCTAGTTCGGTAGTGACATGAGCTTTGCCTCATTTCACAACTTGGCCTCATGCATAACATGGTGTGCATTGTTAGCTCATTTTGGCCTTGATCTCTCTGTAATTATTTTCTCGAGCCATGATTATGAAATATGTTGGTTGAAGCATACTAGTTTCTATGCATGTTTGGAGAAGATAATCCTTTACACATTCTAAAGAATATTTTTCACTCATTGGCATCTGCACCTGGTTTTTGAAGTTAGAATGTCCCATGGTCAAAGCATGTGATCTCTTATGATTGTAGAAGAGAGGATGTTGAGAGTGACAAAGTGATGAGCTGCATATGAATAGTCGATTCAACAATTGAAGAGGAACCTCTTTCCCTATGCATTACAAATGTGGAAGCATACACAGGGGCATGTGAATTGTATGAGTGAATGCCCCAGAGAAAAAATTTTCATGCAATGCTTCATTTTGGTGATGTGTGAAAATGGTTTTATTGAAGAATATTTAGAGATATTTGAGCAAAGGAAAGTAGATGGGTTTTCCAGTGCACGAAAACCATTTGGTGGAATGACTTTGGAAGAGTGATGATGTGTTGTAGGATGTGCGTGAAGCCACTTGGAGCACCTCTTGTCCTACAAATGCAAATATCTTCTAGGAATGGTTCATCTCTCCTCATCTCTCATAATTTATTTTCTTTAATTTTTCTTTTGCAAATGGAATAAAAATTTTAAACGAAGGATTTTCATATATTTTTTTGTATGAAATAAACTTTTTTTAAAACAATAAAATGTTATAACGTAACTTACAGGATCCAATATTTCTTGGTAGAGAATGGATATAAACCATCGATTCATGATGATCACAAGCAAACATCCCAACCAAACCTGTTTACTATAGTACTGTTTGCATTGACAGGTTGAAGTTGAGTTTCCCTATGAATATGTTGGCCGCTCCCTTCTTAAAATAGATAAATCATGATTTTTTGGAGACTTGTAAAATAACCTTGGTAACTCCGGAAATAATATGTTAACTTTCCTACGTGTACCCTATTATGGGAGGAGTCACTTCAATCCTTGAAGCGACCTCAAATGATCTTCTTTTTTATGTTTTTATGCCCTTCTAGAAGCTATGTTACACCGTTTTGTGGCTGTGGGAAGCTGCTAAATTTGAAAAGTTGGGTTTTGTATCAGCTCACCATTTGAATCCTGGACAACAAAATGCTTATCCGCCTTCATAAACCTCTAGTATTTTTACTAGAAAATTGCCTAGAACCTTCAATTTGAGGAAAAAAATCTTTTCTTGATAGTTTGGCAAAGTCATTTTGTAGGGCTCCGATTGTAATTTGACTAGGTCAAACTTGACCAATTACAACCGGAGGCTCCATAAAACATGTTGCCTTTTTTGTATACCATTTACTAGTTCACCCTTCGACTCTGGTTAATTCTCCATATGTAGGGGAACTTGTAGGATATTTCTTGTTGCTCTTTCATCCATCGAATGCCACTTTTATACGTGTTGTTTCAAGCACTCAAGATAACTTTTTATCATTTACAACTAGGCCAATTATGACTAATGTGGTCTGAAAACGAGCTTCCAATCGTAAAACATTTACCAGTTCTGAATTATGTTTGTTCCTATAAATTCTTGGTGTATAGGAGGACATGAAGAAACTTACCTATTGTGTGTTTTACTCATTAGTGTACAACATTTGAAAGTGGTTTCTTAGCCTCCGAGCGTTATTTGAGCATTCCATGCAAAATAGGAGGGAAATGTAAGAAGAAATTTGTAGGACCCACATCTTGTTGCCCAAACCATCATGGAAACTTGTTGACACTTGTAAATAAATTTTTAAAACCTTACCATGTGACTTGTTGTGTAAAATTAAACTTTTGACAAAATAGTGTTTTTCTCTCTCCTTGGTTAGGAAATGAAGTGAACTGAAATGAAATAAATATGTGTCTCTAACCTTTTCCTTTCGAATGTAAATTATTAATGTTATTATGTAAATGGAAAACTAAAAATGTTAATTATGCTAGATTAGGGTGGATGCCATGCCAGCGATTTATCATTGATTTCATGCTCACATGTTTTTATTGGATACAAGTAAGATGGTGAAACAATGTGGGTGTGAATCGTTGTATTTTGTTAGAATTTATGTATGTTAATAGAAGGAAATTTTTATGTATTGTTATGTTACAAAGAAATTTATATATTCAAATTTGGTAATATGTATGAGATGTTACTTTAGGAATGCCTTGGGAAATGTACATTTAACTATGGGTATTTTTCTTATTTAGATTTACGTATGGTAAAATTTGGATATGTTAAATGAATTTGAATGTAATATCTTGTAGTGCATTTCCAGTGTGCAATAGTAGATTAATTAATTGGTGTGTTTTGTTATTTACCTTTAAAATTTAATAAACGAATCCAAGTAAATTATTCAACCTTACTACAGAATTTGTGTACCCCCTAGCGGTGTTATCATCATAATCGATATCTTTAACGACATCGTCGTCAATCCAAAACTTAGGAATGAAATGGTCAAGATATTTCTTTTTAAAGAAAAATGAACACTTCTTTAGGATCCTAGTGGACTGCCAAGTCTTACGAAGTTAGATCTAGAAATTAATTTCATGATCGAATGAATTCCTTGAGGGATCCAGGCACACAAATCGAGCTTGTGAAAATGTTGAACTATGACTTAAATCTTGTTAACGATCTCCTTAGTTCCTTTCAGATAAATGTGTTACCTTGGTTACTAACAACATAACACCTTGGTCTTTCATGAAGGTTGTTTAACATAAATATTTCCTCTCACCTTAAACTCATATATAGTTGATGCGTAAATCCTTAGGTAGAATTGGAATTAAACTAAACGTAATTGATTAGGAGGTTAACTTGGGGTTCATGTGTAGTTTATAATGCTTCCAATTATGTACTTCTTCAAGATGTTACATAAGTACTTTCGTAACTCAATTATTATAAAATAATGCTAATAATGAGACCATAGTACGATGTAAGGGTAAAGCATCTTATAGTAAAAAGAGATTTGAGGTTTGGAGTAATGTCACTCTTAGAGTCCTTATAATTCAATTAAACATTTTTATATGTTACAAAGAATATAAATTTCCCTTGGTGAGATCAAACTTCAACAAAATAAAAGATATATATAAATCTAAATACAATTTCTTCTATGTAAATGTTTAATGGATTAAAAGAGTTAGTGGACTATGTTAACTATGTTAGGGAAACAAAGTTACCATGATTGAAGAATGTTTATGGGAAAAATACATCTTGAATCCAACCTCCCCCTAAAATCCTAAGATTTCTTTCTTGTCATCACATCAGATTCATTTGTGTAGCAAGGGTAAAATTTAATCATTGAATAAACATTTGAAAAGTATATTCTTAACATAACAACGAGATAATTAAGAACTCTTTATGCAATTTTAAATATGTCAAATAATTATGGAAGTTATAGAGATTCTTGTAAGAGATAAATAACCAACTTAAATTGTTGAACTTTAATTTGAATCCGAAATGAATTAAAGAATCTATGGGTGGAAAAATTATAAAATTATCCTTGCACAATAATGTTCTTGGAATTTTAATCATAACTAATATGTAATCATGGTAATGATGTGTTGTGGGTTTTCCAATCCTTGAGTCCCTTTCTTGTGGTTAGGTCATTACTAACATTCTTTCATTGGGAAAAGTGTGGCATCGACATGTATATGGTTTTTTCGTGTTTCTATGTGAGTTGATGACTTATGTAAGTGTCTTATGCATTTTTGAGTTTCTATTCTTGGGGATCTTATGGTGTCATGTAATTAGCAATCTAAGTCAAAAAAAATTATTCATGTTTTTTTATGACTGTATTGGTGTGTGTAAAATGTGGGCGTTACATGCCTTCCAAACGTAATTTTAAATTATTATCTTTTGTTGGATATTATAATTCATTTTTGTCATACTTTATTTAATAAATCATATACAAAACCATATAAGAAAGTAAAAATTTCCTTATTTTCTAAGGAGGAACTCCTAAGGAAATGCTCTAGAGTGATATCTTCATACACTTGAAAAATAAATCCTAATGTCCCTAAATCTAACATTGTTACATCAAAATTCATTAGGAAAGCAACCAAATTAAGTTTACACTATAAACCACATCAAGATGGCCGTATCCCTCTTCCTCTAGAACTCAAACACCATCTCTCAAAGTATTTTAGCAAGAGAAATTTCAAAGAAATAATGGTCAAATTAAGTGTCAAATCTTATAGATCTATCTAGATATCACATACTAAGTGGATAATTTCACTTGATTTGAGGACTCTTCAAAGTAGTACAAACATCGGTAGTGCAAAGGGAAACCCTAACCCTTATAATGTTTTTTTAGGAATATTCATCCATTTATAGGGTTTTAGATGATAATAAATTTATTCAACGAGCTTCACACCATGTGTGATAACTAGGGTTTGAAAGTGAGAGATAACTCTAGGAAGGTGAGCACCACATAAAATTATAGGATTTGAGTCAAAGAAGGTCCAAGACCATATAATTTTGTTAGGACCATAAAATACTCCTCAATAATTTTTGTATGGACCATTGCCAAGTGGATTCATAGTCACGCTTTCAAATTTGAAGGTTGGTCGTTCGGATCAGCCAATTCTAGTAGTGGATAGTCCAAAATCTTTTCACAAGCCATTTGTAATCTACCAATTACCTCTATAAATATCTTTTTATCTTTTAATTGCATGTTACGTTCACTAGTATATTTTATATTATTTCTATCTAACGTGGGTTACATATATGAGTTATTACTTCTATTGTATCATCTTTGTATGATTTATCATCAAACCTAATATAATATAAACCTAATTAAATTGGCTGAAAATTTAATCAAGGGATAAAATTTTTATGAACCCACTATTAATTGAATCCTTAACATTATATAGGATCTATTTTTTGTACATTAGGTCTTTTGATCTCTAAACCCTAGTTGATTTAGGGTTTTTATCTAGGTAAATGATTATTTTTCTAGTCTTGTGCTTTAGTTTGTTTATCATCATCTCTGGAGTTTTATTTACATTAGCTCAAAATATTATGTTGATTTTGATGCATTTATAGCAGCCGCAAAAAATTCATCTCAAATTTACCCTCAAATTTTTACAAATTTGTACTCTATGATTTACACTACCAAATTAAAATCGGTACTACTCCCCTCTAGCCAATTGGTGCTAATAACCTAGAAAATTTACCTAATCATTTGCATATAGCTAATGTTTCTTATACGATAGTGATCTTATAACAACCCTTATTAATAAATGTTTTGATAATTTATCCTTGCTTCTCATCATATGGCACAACTTCATGTTTGAATCTCTATGTAAGAATGGCATAGCAAAATCGCATTAATACAATCACCATAAAGTTTTCGCTTATTGAATGTATCACTCATGATGTTTCACTTCATCTCTCTTCCCCAATATCTTAATTTTTATCGAACACATGATCTCTTTTATTATACTTACTTTACTTTATTTTTTGATCAAGTTCAAACTAAAGTCTCAAATTGTCACCATAACCATCATGATCAATGTCTCCCTCATGAGGATTCTCAATATTTTATCAATTCTTTCAACATAACCCCCATAAAATTCATTTTCATCTCTCCACTTTACGAGATCAACTTAATAATGTCTTTTTATAACACACCACAACATCTCTTGTTCCCATGTCTATGTTTCCTACCCTTTTGGTCGCACCTTATCTACCAATGCCAAATACCTCTATGTCTATTAATCCAACTACAATTACTACTACACATCCCGCATCCACTTCTTACGGTCTACATGTATCCTATTCTAGCATGAAATATCTTGAAACCCTTGTTCATACTTTACAAGAAAATAAATAAATTGATACAAAACATGCATCTGTTTCTTCATATACTATGGATATCGCATTTTTACTTCACAGTCCACTTGCACATGAAGTGGTTTCTTATTAATTACCTATTGTTTTGTTGGTTCTAAATTTCCTATCGATGATGGAAAACGGATCCTTTTGAGAATCTTATATCATTCCATGTTTCTTTCATGGATTATAATTCTAAAGACATCTTCATAACCCATAATTTCACCTAAAGTCTAAACGAATTTGGATTATAATGGTTTTACGCTATGCCCACCCACTCTATGTGTATATTAGCTACTTTAGTCAATTTATTATTGGAAAATTTCTCTATTAATATTTAGGAAAAAAATCTTATGCACAACCGACCCAACATGACAAAGGCTTACCGAACTACTTAATGCCTATGTATTACATTACAAGACCATGATAACCAAGATGAACAATATCTTAGTTGATAATGAGTTAAAATACATATTCGTAAATGTATTATTAGGTCCTTTTAAGGATTTGATCATGTTCAACAAGTTTTTATAGTTCGAACAATTATGCCACACCTTAAAAGATCGCGAGCCTAAATTTTTAGATATGAATAAGATCACGTACATTTTTATCTCTCATCCTACATCTACTACTAAGTTTACAAGAAAATCCACATTCAAAGCAGATAGTAATGATGCCAAATATGTCTCTAAATACATCATTAAATCTATCTAGAAAACTTTTAAGCTACAATCACATCTTGTGTCTTGTCAATTTACTCGTTTGTTAAGTCATCCTCATATTGTCTTCAAACTATTCCTCGAGTGAAATCTCATATCTCCCTCCACCATTTAAGGTCGATATGGGTAGACCTCAAAGCATGAATTTCAATGCCATTTCCTATTGTGATCATCATCGGTGTGTCTTGTACTCTTCACATAAATAAATAAAGATTTGTAGTCTTTTCAAAGATATTATCAATTCTAACATTATTAAATGGGAGGAGCATATTGAATCTTCAAAGCAAATCAATGATAATGCTAATATAAAAAATATTCAAAGATCCACTTCATATGCATGAAAATATGAAAATATTCCTTAGATGTAAATAATTATTTTGGTGTAGTGTCTCCAAACCCTAAACCCTAAATTCTTCTCATGTAGTTTTGATCTATAAAACATAGTAAATTTATGGTTTTTTCTAGGTTTTATTAGTAAATATCCCTACTAAATCAAAGAGTAACATTCTCTTAATAATATAAAAATAATATGGTATGTTAGTCTAAAACTTTTGATCTGGTAGATAAAATACACTTATCGCTCATGTGAACCACCATTGGAGAGGATAATCTCCAATTTTGGCATACGTTGGGGAGAATACTAGGAAATGTGGTGTAGTTTAGATTTGAGCTCCTTTAAATGGCATAGGTCTAGAGTGCGTGATGTGGGTAAACAACCAAATATTTAATGTCATTTCAATAACTCATATGTGTATATAGGTTACACAATTCATTACAAAAAGGCATATGAACCTACTCACAAAAACTCGTCTTGCTTTGGACAAAAAAAAACATACCTGGAAATCCTAATCTAGAAACAAAGTAAGGAAGTATGTTGCCATCTTAAGTTCCTTCGAATCCTTAATTAATTGTTAGAGCATAACTTTAGTAAAATTATAATTGATGCTTGGCCTTGGAGAGCATAAGTGTGAGATGTTATCCCTCAGGTAAATTGAAACACGATCTTCCTTGTAATGTGATTAAACACTCTTGTTGTGAGTAAAGAACCTAATTCATATAATACTTATTGGGTACTAATTTAACTAACCAATTCTAAATGATTGGAAGGAACACAACCCTAAATCCGTAAGAAAAAAAATGGGAACTTCACCTCAATTGGACTTACATTTATTCTGTTGCGTAACAGAGATATGATATAAGATCAAGGTGCATGCCTTTATGAATGAATCCTAGGGATATCACCTAGTAGCCTTGTGTATAGGTACATAGTCCTATGTGCAAATAAATGCCGTAATAATAAACAAGTGAATTAAACAAGTAATTGCAATAATGGAGACGATCCTTATTCAATAAGATAATCCAAAAGTTAAATGTTAAACAATATAGAGGAAATCTAGCAAAAAGGAAATGGGAATGTATGATTCACATATTAAGATTAACCTTTCAAGAACTTAAGTTAAAGATTTAAACATAATTTTAATAAATATGTAGTCATAAAATATCATGCCGTGGGAAGATCCTATCTATAAGTGTGTCTTGTAGTGGAAGTGCTATGTTGTGCATTGTCATTAAAAAAAGTGGCCTTGATGTGCATTACGGGGTTTCATGTGATCAATGTTGGTTAATGTTTGTGCAAACATATAATGTATTGTGTGTTCTCATAAATGATCTCATGTAGTGTCATGTGTACTGCAATGTAGAGTGTAGTATTTGTGTGTGTAAAATGTGAGCGTAACACCAATCGATAGTCTATTGAAATATTTAAAAATGTAATATTATATGGATACAAATTTATTTATTATCTTTACCTATATAAATAATATATGTTTATTCTACGTCAACGCACTGCATAAAATGTGAACGTGTATAACATTTTTTCATTCATTCTAAGTCAACAATTACAAAACGTACATGATAGAGCTTCTACTAAATATTTGCATCACAAGTTGCCTCAGAAGTCTAATCAAACTCGTGATCTTTTGGTCTGGTTTGTCGTCATGTCAAAAACAAATATCTTCAAGTAGAATGCAAAATTATAGTTTTGTGAATTAAAGCTCCCGTTTTTCCCTTCCCTAAAATAAAAAAACAATTGGACTCAAATGCATAGAACCAAGACGAGCGATATGGTTGACCTTCACAAGTTATAATATATTTAAATTGTTTCAGCTAACTATGCACACTACAAATCAAAATTTATATAAACTGTTATGGTTGACAGCACGCCGAAAGCTCCAGTAATTCTTTGGGCTGCTCAATAAGTGGGAGAAGATTTGGCTGTATTTGATTCAGCTTCTTTGTGTTTTTGTTTTAACCTGGGAAATGGTCCCATTATACATTTAATTCCAACTTCATTTCCAAACGTGTTCATACCAAACATTTCTTTTTCTTCAAATAGTTGACAATAATCTCATCTTGCCGACGATAAAAGGCTTAGCTTTTTGAAATTGTTGATCGTCACTAAATTTCATATCAAGATTCCTTTTGATCTTTTCCGTTTCTAAAACTAGTGGTCTCAGAAATTATGGCATGTGATCTAAGCAATATATTTACTGGTCATTTGCTAATATATAGACGCAATGGTTTATTTTCTACTGGGAGAGGTCAGTTGATTGAATTTTATAGGCTGTGCTGTTTCTCTCCGTCTCTTCAATCCCCCACATTACATGATACCACTTTTCGAAAAACAATTATAACAAGTCTATTTTCTAGTAATTAATATTGTAATGCTAATTTAATTGTCCATATATAAATATATGCACATAATTCGGTTGAGATGATGTTAAAAGTAGTTGAAGGTCACTATTGTATAGGGGAGATGGATCATTAGTGGCGCACCTTAAGTTTAGGGGTCTACAATGACAATTTTAGATTATATAGGATTGTGAATTTTGTACCAACATGTAATTCGAGATTATTTTAGCTTGAACTTTTCTTTGCACTTTTTAATTTGAAGGAAAGCCATATAAATTTCGAATGATTTAAAACATAAAAATTGACTTACATTAAAATCATGATAGAGACTAATATTTATACACGAGTGCTAGTTGTTTTACATTGTATATTTAATAATTGTATGTCTTACATATTATGATGTGATTGGTTACTTATCATTATTATATCAAGGTTGATTATTGTGTCATCTAGACACATATCCAAAGATGATAACATATTCAAATATTGACTATTCGCCTTGCATATATTAAATTCTTATTTTTTTGTGAGTTAATAATTGATTATATATTTAGTTTATTTCAATTGTCCATAATTTACTAATTTCATTTTTATAAGTTTATGCGTTATTATATTTGTGCAGGATTGCTAGAGTGTAAATTAAAAATATTGGTGTAAAAATATAAATATCTCACAATAATATTTGATTATAGAATATTATTTAAGATATTGTTCATCATCATTAAAGTGTAGAACATCTAAAACAATATTTGTAGAAAAATGATATAGTAATTATTTTTAATATATTTTTAAAATAACTATGTTAGCATCATAATACTTGTAGCTATATGACGAGTCCTTGATTAAGGAGTTTAGAGTTGTATATTTAATTTCAGTAAGTTTATTTGACTTGGGTTGTAGGGTAAGTGTCTTTTATTGTTTTAATGGATTTCTTAAGCCACAAAAGAAGAGAGGAAGGTTGAACAAGAAAACATACTCAACCAAAAACAAATCACTATTATATTATTAAGAGGTCCTCTTCCTTTGTGGCGTGAACTTTTTAGTAAAAGGATCTATTTATATTTGAGTTTATGCTCTACCAAGAAACAAGAAAACCAACAAATGATATATAAATGTTTAATGTGAGGTTATTTGGAGTCGAGTTCATATGGTGTCACCTATAATGACATAAGTATGATGATATATTGAGGTTTATAGGTTAACCCATTCAAAGCCAACCAATCAATGTGGGATTAATTTTTGATTGAGAGGACTTTTTAGATTGGTTGAAGAAAGTGCAACATGACAGAAAAGAATTATCTTACGTGAGCAATAATACATGTATTTAGAGATAAATTTATAATTTTGTGTTGGTTTTGAAGCAAAAAGAAGGAGAATTAGGAAGTCGATGAAGAAATAATACTCAATTCGCAAGCTATCAACTATTTTACAAGTAAAAGGGACACATCAATTGTTTAGAGTTTATATTTTGTTAAGGACCAAGGCAACCAATCATTGTGGGATATAAGTGATGATTTTTTAGAGTCATACATGCAATTTTAGGAGGAATATTCTATTTGAGTAGTATGACATATATTTAGAGGATTTTTTTAATGAACTTACAAGCTAGAATTTGGAGCTTACTTTATCCTTGTGAAATATTTTTCCAATACTCAAACATTAATATAACTAATTTAACATTATTTGTCACTATTCAAAGTGAGTAACTTTTAAGAAAGTAATGAAATTATTAATAATATTTATATTGTACTAATGAATTGTATATTTCTTTAACATTTTCCACATATATTTTAAAGATATTTATAATAGTAGACGAGTTTGACATGATAATGAAAGCTCATAAAAAGAACTATTTATAAAGAAGATTGATCTTAATATTTTAGATAATAATAAAACTCGTAAGATATTGCTTTAGAAATTTAAAATAATATTCACAAACTAATGTTTTAAATTTTTAGATTCAAATAGCTAAATATTACGGGCCATAACTTGTAAGAATTTTCTACATTTGATAAATAGTGACATTTTCTACTGTGGATAATTTCTTTCCACATTTTTAACAAAACCAGATGTTTATCGCCCTAAACTCTTTTGTTGTTGGCCGACAAACTTTTGCTTGATCCCAGCCAATCTTATACGTGTTGTCTCTTTGTGAAAACCATGTCCGCAGTAATCCACCGCGCATAACACTTGACCCAAGCGAAAGTCATGTGCAAGGCAATTGCTTTCCTATACAGTTTCAGCAACTTGAATACTGTCTTTGATTTCACACCGGCTCAAATCTAGGAAAGGACCTCTCACTCCCTATAAAATCCTACTGCGACTCACTTATTCTTCACCCATAAGATTAGAGTGGTTTTCTAGTGTTCTTTCAATATATTCTATTCAGTAAGCAAGATCATATTCAATATGGGAAAGGCCATAGCAATGCTCTTCATTGTTATGATTCACAACCATGCCCCTTACAATGGCAGGTAGCAGCTACAAGTGCCCACCACCACCTGGTAAACCAAAGACCCCCATGTCCCAAAGACACCAAAAGCTCCAACAATCCCAACACCACCATCGACTCCAAGGACCCCTCCAGGAGGTAGCCCTTCCGGAAATTGTCCATTGGATGCACTGAAGCTTGGAGCCTGTGTTGATGTTCTTGGTGGGCTTGTGCATGTAGGGCTAGGAGATCCTGTTGTAAACCAGTGTTGCCCTATTTTGCAAGGTGTATTGGCATTGGAGGCAGCACTGTGTTTGTGTACAACCATTAGAGTTAAGCTTCTCAATCTCAATATTTTTCTTCCCTTGGCGCTGGAGCTTATTGCTTCTTGTGGACTGACCCCTCCTCCAGGATTTAAATGCCCCTCCTAAATAGGTTTTTAGTTTGGATTTGGTATAGTAATGTTATTTGCTATTATTTTGTGTTTCTGTTATTTGATGTCAACAATAAGCTCTGTGTGCTGCTTAGGCACTATATATGATCTTTATCTGGAGCCGTGCCTGATTTTACGCAATAGAAGACCATGCGATGTGTCAAGGAGTTCAGTATCTGTGGAGTATTTGTTTACTGTAGGGAAGAAAGAGAATGTTCACGTGAATGATGTGTTGTTTTGATATAACTACAGTGGAATATATAATAACCATACGTTTGATTTGGAAGTGGTTCTTTCTGGAATCTATCTGATGACTGGATCATTATTTATTTCAAAAACATGTCTGTGTGTTTTTATGGTTTTTTTATTCTAAACTGTTTTTAATGGGGCATTTTCTCTAAGATATACCTTAACAAAAATTCAAAACCCAATTGAAATATAAAGAAATCGCTGTACATTTGTTAATGTAGAACGTCGTGTATTAGAAAGGGCGTAAGCTTTTGACACACACATTCAATCATTACTTTTGTGGTATTGTTAGGAAAAGACTGGATTAATTGTTAAAGGGGATTCTTATGCACCAACCCTCCAAGGTATTTATTTATTACCAAATATCTATAAGATTGGACAATAATATTCCACTTACATGAACATTCGTTGATTTACTCGTAAATGAAAATACATACAATTTGCAATACGAAATCAATTTCAAAACTAAGTTTGTTTCGCAAAGAGCATTCTACGCTAATGTTTGTGTGTTGGATGTTATTTGGTATTATTTCCTATTTCATTAATGATGTATATTAAAAATGTTATTTGTTTAAAAACATAATTTGTATATGTAAATCCATATAGAATATAAGATTATTTGGTATAGAACATGACATCTGGGATTAAAACTTAGTTCAATTAATTTACAAATAAAAATTCATATTATCAAGTTTGTTATATTATTGACTAAACTTAGTTCAATCAATTTACAAATAAAGATTTCTATTATCAACTTTGTTATATTACTAAGTGAGTGATACTTAATGGATTTCAATGAATGAGATTTTCTTTCTAAGCACGAGCATGTAAAACCCTAATTAAATGCATGATTATGATATAACATATTATTGGGAAACTACTAATTATATAACTTCACAATGTAAATTAGGACATGAAAATGTTTGAAGCGATAAAGGAAAACATATATATGTGAACCCTAAGAGTGCAGTCCCCACAGACTTATGGCAACACCCCTTTGGTTGATGATAAAAAGCTAGCGAGGATGAAACTACCCATTGTGGAAGGCAGCAGAGAGGGCTCACGTAAAGGTTGCATGGATTTGAAGGAGCCCTTGTTCGCCATAGGTTAGATGCTTGAGTTCCCCTATTTGGTTGGGAACATATGGCAATGTTCAGTTATAAAGGGTATAGTATCTACAATTTTTTCACATTTTCGTTGTGGATATTTTAGTCAAAATTGTGAATCCAAATTTGTGGACTCCACCTACAATAATTTTGTGGAAACCTAAAATGTGACAAAATTTGTGAAACTATCTACAACAAAAATAAGTGTAAAAAATTCACAATAATATAAATTGTGGTATTTGTCATAATTTTAATATTGTTACATACCTACAATTAAAAATTGTGTATACATTTACAAATTGCACATTGTTGTTGATCCACAATTATAAAATTATGGCATGTGTCACAATAATTAGATCTACGTTGTAGATAAATTCACAATTTTTAAATTGTAACTATTTTCACAATTTTATTTAATTAAATTAGAATTATAAAAAATATAATATTATTTTTCAATTTTAATATTTTATTATTATAAATCTTAAATATTATTTTTTAACACAAATTTCTTATTAATATTCATTTAAATAAAATATTTATTTTAACTATCATAATAAATTTTAGAAAATAATATAATATTATTTTAATTATTATATCAAAATTTATAATATCAATAACATAAATTTAATATTTAATAAAAATTATTTTACAAATAAAATAGGAAAAATATTAAATTAAATAACTTGAAGTAAATTAAATATACAATAATTATAAAAGCACAATGCATGTAAAGCATGTTATAAATTTGCCATTTAAAAATATATTTTTATGCAGCCTTTTACCAACGTAGTCAAACCTCAGTTATTAAAAGTTTTAAATAATACATAATCTAAAGATAGAATTAAACTATAAATATTAAAAACAATGCATGGCGGTAGAGAACTCAATCCGATATTTAAAAATTATATTTATTAATAAAACAATACTTTAGAAAGAGATAAATCTCTTTAAAATAGGAAATAAAAATATAGTTGCAGTTTGCATGTTTTTTCAATAAATATATGAAATTTGGATATTTCATATAATGTATAAATAACCATCCTATTAATAATATTTTTGACCAAATTGCTTGTAGAAGCTTTTATCCAGCTTTATTGAATCATTGGTTAAATAACACTGCTAGCTATAGTGTTTGTTGGCTGGACATGAGCGTTGCATTCTCTTTGCTGGGAAGGAGCATTGATTGCTCGGAAGGAGCATTGATTGGAGTGTTGTTTTCTCCTAACTGGGCTTGAGCACTGACTGAAGTGTTGCATTCTCGAAGATTTTCACGTTCTTCAGTCTCCATTCCATCCGGTAAGTCAGATCCCTCACTTTCTTCAAATTCCTTCATTAATAATGAAAACACAAGTTAGTATATACATATTGTCTTATATATATTTCTTAAGGAGAGAAAAATGAAGTACATATATAATAGTATTCGTTTCCAAATTTATTTTCAATTGAAAAATACGATCTAAAGTCCTGAAAACAGACCACATACCATCAAATTCCAGTCCTGCAAACCTTAATTACAAATTTCCTTCAATTACACTTGAGTCTGCTACTCCCTGCTATTTCTATTCCAAGTTTTCTATAAATTTTTCTGTAAAAGGGTTTCTTGTTTCTTTTAGGAAAAATATCCCACCTTTGGCTATATTCAACAGTATCTGTGTATTTCCTCACGCATTCAAGAATAATTTTACTGTTTTGAGAAAAAATCACTGTAGCAACACGAGTTCGAGATATGCCCTGCTACAAGCTCCTCTGGACTTGTTCCTTGCCCTTCCCATGATTGAAAATTGTTATCTCCGGATAAGATAGGCTCAGAGGGCATGGTTTTGTATACGCTTCTCACCTCAGGATGTGAACAGGGATAGCCTTCTTTTTTGCTGCTTTAAGTTTTTATGTAGGACACAAGGACCCCAACAGATGTGTCAAATTAGTGGTGGGAAATGATTTAGCGTTGCAGCCTCGGATTTGTTAAAGAAGAAACAATTTCAGTGACCCAGCATGGTTTTTGGAGGTTGGCGCTTCTGTTTCTCATGATTGATGGACTGTAGGTTCTTAAAACTGCCTTAGGACATAGATTTCTGTGCATTAAAATTGAACGAGGAAGATGTTTTTAGTCCTAAAACACCTGTTCAAGCAAGTGAAGGGGAAGATAAAGACAGGATGGGTGGATCAACATCTCCTTCCTCTGAGAGGGTGGAATATGAAAGTGGGTCGTTTGAGAAATTGGAGTTCCATGAGTTTTGTGGATGTGGGAATTCAGAAGGTTTAGATAAGGTATCAGACAGGAATGGAGCATCCGTTGTTTTATCTAAGGGCTCTGCGACAAACCTGCCTGCAAAATTTATGGATTTGGATATTTTTCAAAGCATAGAGGGTAGGGAGGGAAGCCTTGAGTTGCCACACAAGGAAGTTGAGGTGGGGAAGGATGATTCTTTTGACCAGTGTGAAGCAGGTCTTGTGGAAGCAATCAACCAATCTAAAGATGAAACCGTGGACAAGAGCTACGATATTTTGGAGGGTACAAATGAGACTGAATCCATAGAAAACTCTGTATTTCATGATTTTCCTATTTCCCAATCTAATGATGTTACAGCTTCTCAAGGATCGATTGATGTTAGTGAAATGTTTTCTTTCACTTCAGCCGATCGAGGGATTAGAGAGTTTGAACAGTCATGAAGAGAGAGAATCTTCCATGGCAGGTGAGGATGGACAATTGTTGGAAGGGATACATTATAAGAAATACACCAATAGAGATTTCAGGGTCTCGTGACTTTGTTGGAGTTTCAGTCCACATGAATGGATTTATGAAATATCTGTGTTCAAAAGACATGAATGCATATCTCGACAAAATATATATATCCACTACCCTGGTTTTAAAATTTACTGCTTCCTCTGAAATTTTGTGTATAACTTGAGCAGCCAGGCCTGTATTGGACGCTACAGATTCAATCTCACCACTGCAAGAAGAGGATGCTCATCTACTTCTCTGTGACCACAACATACTCACCCGTCAAACCTAAATAGTTAGTAACCTGCATCTAAAAGTAAGTAGTGATGACAATCCTTATAAGGCAAGCGTTGGGGAACTACAGAATTGTGTGCACTGCTGCATCCGCTGGCAGGGGATCAAGTTCAAGTAGTGATGACAATCCTTACAAGGTCCTTAGTGTTAGTCCATTAGAGAGATTCGAGAAAATAAAGGCTTATTAAATAATTCCAACTATGCATATTTAATTCCAACTATAGCTTTTTTAGGAAAGCTAATTTTAGCTTTAGTCTTGCTTTAGTTTGCTTTAGTTAAGTTAGCTTTATCTTATTTTTATCATTAGATTTAATTCAAATAAATCTGTTTTAAATCATGCATAGCATGCAAATCGCTTTTAAGCATGAGTTTAAATTTAGAATGCTCAAATTGAAGAGCTGTTAGTGGGTGAGTTATTCTATTTAAATAACAGCAATTGTAATTGCTTTGTATGCACACACAAAGGTGTGAAATCTGCACAAGAAGGAAGGATGTGTATTGAAAGCACACAAATGCATGCACAATTGTAAAGAGCTGAAGCTCTGAGTATGATGAAGCTTTTATTAATGGAGATTATGCACAGCAAGTTGCTGGTTTGAATATTCATATGTTTATGCAAGTTATTTAAGTATTCTGTTTATTTCTTTTATGTTGTTTGTTGTATAAGACTGAGATTTTCTACAAATTGGTATCAGAGCAAGGTTATTCCAACAACTTATTAAATTGGTAGCAAGCTATGGCTTCTACATCCGGCATGCACACCGCAATTTAATGGAAAGAATTATGAATACTGGTCGTTGACCATGAAGGCGCTATTCAGATCTCAAGACGTGTGGGAGATCGTTGAAGATGGGTACACAGAGCCCGCAAATGCAACAACGTATACTGCACTTTCTCAGGCAGAGAAAGATACTTTGAAGGAGTTACGAAAGAAGGATGGCAAAGCTCTTTTCTATATTCATCAGGCAATGCATGAAAGCATTCTTCCAAGAGTGGCAAAGAAATAAAGCAAAGATCGCATGGGATACTTTACAAGTCAGTATATCAAGGTAAGGAGAAAGTAAAACCGCTAAGCTACAAAGCTTTTCAGAGAGATTTTGAGAATTTAGCAATGAAAGATTCAGATTCTCAGTAGAATCATTTTTTACTTATGTAGTTGGCTTAGTCAATCAAATCAAATCTCATGGTGAGACTCTTGAGGATGTATGATTATTGAAAAATTGCTTAGAAGTTTGCTCTACTTTAAATTTGATCCTTTAGTTGTTGCTATCAAGAAACTAAGGATCCGAGTCAGCTTTTCTATTGATGAGTTGCATGCATCACTAATCAATCATGAACAGAGGATGAGAATAGATCACATGCAAGTGTAGATCAAAGCTTTTGATCTCGGGAAGCAGTAGTAGTCGTGGCAAAAGAAGAGGAAGTTTCAGCCCAAGAGGCAGAGGAAGAAGTCCATGCAGAGGACGTGGCAGCAGTTCATCATACTCAAGTGGAAGAGGACATAATCAAGAACAGAGTTATGGTCAGAGACAAGATAAGTCTCATGTTCAGTGTCATTATTGCAAGAAGTATGGGCACTATGCTTATGATTGCAAGAAAAAGCAATATGATCAAGAGAGACAAAATCAAAATCAGGTCGGAAGTTCTATTTCTAAACCTATGTTTATCAATGCACAAGGATTTGAAGCAATACCTTCTTTATCCCCTATTGAATGTAATTTGTCAAAAGAGAGTCCATGTGATGTATGGTATTTAGATTCAGTGTCAAAATAATCACATGACAGTAATCTAGATTTGTTTTCTAGTTTGATGATTCAGCTTAAGAGTGATGTAACTCTTGAAATAACAATATTGTGTCTGTGAAAGGAAAAGGCACGGTTAGTATTCTAACAAGACAGGGGAGCAAACAAGTATGCAAGATGTTTACTATGTCATGCAGTTTCAAACATAACCTTATGAGTATTGACAACCGGTACAGAAAGGATACCGAGTCTATATGGAAGACAATGAGTGCGTGATTGTGGACAAAGCTCCTAGCACTCAGTTGATTGCAAAAGTGAAGATGAGCAGCAATAGGATGTTTCCATTGATTTTAAAACCTGAAAAAAGAAGAAATCAGATCTGCTTGCAAAATGCAAAGTCATGTGTTAAGCCAAATCAGCTTTTTGTTGAGTCCTGCACTCAAACAGATGAGTCCCGCACCAATGAAAATCAAGTCTCAGCACCAAGGAACACAATCAGCTTTTCATTCAAGCTTATGAAGGATGAAACATGGCTTTGGCATCTAAGGTATGGACATTTGAATTTTGGAGGTTTGAATTTATTATATAGAAAAATATGGTTAAAGGTTTGCCATTGATTCAAACCCGAAAGGGTATGTGAAGGTTGTATTTTGGGAAAGCAACACGTAGATTCATTTCCAAATTGGCAAAATAAGCAAGAGCAAGTGCACCACTTGAGATTGTATATCAGCATTTATGTGGACCTATGCAGACAAATTTCTATCGAGGTTCTATTTATTTTATGACATTCATTGATGATTACACAAGGAAGACATGGGTTTATTTCCTAAGAAATAAATCAAATGCCTTTGATACATTTCAGCAGTTCAAGGCATTAGTGGAGAAGCAAAGTGGATACTACATCAAAGTTCTCAGAACGGACAGAGGAGGTGAGTATGTTTCTAATGAGTTTATGAATTTTTGCAGATATCATGGTATACACAAGCAGTTTACTACTGTATACACCACAAATGTAACGGTGTGGCAGAGAGGAAAATAGAACCATCATGGAGATGGCGAGAAGCATGTCAAGGCAAAACATCTTCCAAAGAGTATTGGGCATGTAAGTAAAGTAAACTTCTTATATTTTGAACAGTGTCCAACGAAACTTGTTAGGAACATGGTTCCTCAACAAGCATGGACTAATAGGAAACACAGTGTTTCACATTTCAGAGTTTTTGGTTGTGTAGCATATGCACATGTACCTGATGAGCTAAGGAAGAAGTTAGACAACAAAGGAGAAAAATGTATTTTTGTTGGGTATTCAGAGAATACAAAAGCATACAAGTTGTACAATCCAGTCACTGGAAAGGTTGTGATCAGCAGGGATGTACAGTTTATTGAGAATGAAGCATGGGATGGAAGTATAGAGAAAATAGTTAGTATAACAACAACTATTCCACATGATGATATGAAAGATGAAACTTTAGAGCAACAAGCTACGTATCTACAAATCTTGGACATGCACCACAAGTCAGAAGACAAGCTACACCTCCATCTACAAATGAGGTCACCAAGATTTCAGCCATCTTCAGCCATGCAAGAGACACCACAGGGAACACCAGAAGCTACTCCATCACCAAAAAGTAGTCCTGCATCAAATGCTCCTACGCAGCGGAAAACAAGAAGTCTAAGTGAGATTTATAATGTTGATACAACTAATTCATTTTCAGTTTTTGCATTATTTTCTCAAGCTGCAGATCCAGTATATTACGAAGAGGCTATAAAGAATGAAGTTTGGGAAAAAGCCATGGATGATGAGATTGATGCTATAGAGAAGAATCAAACGTGGGAGCTAATGGATCTTCCAAAAGGAAAGGACGTGATAGGAGTCAAGTGGGTCTACAAGACAAAATACAATGCTGATGGAAAAGTACAAAAGCACAAAGCAAGGCTGGTTGCAAGAGGTTTTACGCAGCAATATGGAGTTGACTACAACGAAACATTTGCACCAAAGAGTACGCTTTGATACAAGAAGAATGGTTTTAGCAATCGCAGCTCAAAACAAATGGCCTATTTATCGATGGATGTTAAATCAGCATTCTTAAATGGATTCCTCAAGAGGAAGTTTATGTAAATCAGCCAGAAGGTTATGAGATTGAAGGTCATGAAGGAAAAGTATACAGATTGAAGAAAGCACTCTATGGTCTCAAGCAAGCACCTAGAGCTTGGTACAACAGAATAGATTCTTATTTGATTGAGAATGGTTTCAAAGAGGAGCAGCAAAGTGAGCCTACCTTATACACCAAGATAAATGAGCAAGGTAAAATTTTAATTGTTTGTTTATATGTAGATGATTTGATCATTACTGGAAATCTATCTACAGAGTCATTCAAATCAGCCATGAAGAAGGAGTTTGAGATGATAGATCTTGGTCTTATGCATTACTTTTGGGTATCAAGTTCAACAATCAGAAGGTGAAGTTTTTATCTCACAAGCAAAGTATGCAAGTGACGTTTTGAAAAGGTTTAACATGTTGAATTGTAAGCCAACGACCAACACCAGTGCAGTAGGTTTGAAGTTGAGCAAAGAGGATGAAGGATCATTTGTGGATCCAACATTGTTTAAAAAGTTGGTTGGAAGTCTTATGTATTTGACGGCCACAAGGCCTGATATCATGTATGGTGTGAGCCTCATATCAAGGTTCATGGAATCTCCAAAAGATTCACATTGGCAAGCTGGAAAAAGAATTTTGAGGTATGTACGTGGAACAAGAAATTATGGAATTCTTTATTCAAGTTCAGATGAGTTCAAACTCATTGGTTATACAGATAGTGACAATGCTGGAAGTATAGATGATCGGAAAAGCACATCCGGCTATACTTTTCACTTTGGAACAGAGTGGTTTCATGGGCATCAAAGAAGCAGCCCATTGTCACATTATCTTCAACAGAAGAAGAGTATGTAGCAGCAAAGAGCAAGCAGCATGTCAAGTTGTTTGATGAGAAGAGTGTCATGATTTACAAATGTAAACAAGTGGAAGCTACACATTTTTTTGTGACAACAACTCAGCCATAGCGTTGTCCAAAATCATGTTTTTCATAAGAGGAGCAAGCATATTGATACGAGGTATCATTTCATCAGGGAGCTGGTAAACAACAAGGAAATTCATCTTGAATTTTGTAGATCCGAAGATCAGTTTGCAGACATTTTTACAAAGGCTTTGGCAAAAGAAGTTTTTGAATATTTGAGAGATTGTTTGGGAGTATGTGATCCTGCACATGGCAGATCTGAAAAGCAAACACAACTCTAGAAGAGTGAAAGCTACAGTTTGAAATTAAGGGGGAGTGTTGGAAATATGCATGTGATGCATATTTAATTCCAACTATAGCTTTTTTAGGAAAGCTAATTTTAGCTTTAGTCTTGCTTTTAGTTTGCTTTAGTTAAGTTAGCTTTATCTTATTTTTATCATTAGATTTAATTCAAATAAATCTGTTTTAAATCATGCATAGCATGCAACTGTTTTAAAGCATGAGTTTAAATTTAGAATGCTCAGCTTAAAGAGTCATTAGTGGGTGAGTTATTCTATTTAAATAACAGCAATTGTAATTGTGTGTATTGAAAGCACACAGCTGCACGCACAATTGTAAAGAGCTGAAGCTCGAGTATTGAAGCTTTTATTAATGGAGATTATGCAAGCTGCTGGTTTGAATATTCATATGTTTATGCAAGCTATTTAAGTATTCTGTTTATTTCTTTTATGTTGTTTGTTGTATAAGACAATTTGAAGAAGTGAAAAGATTGGCTAGCGATTTGGGATTCCTCATATTTTGTTTTGTAGTTTAATTCCAGAAGTGTAAAATTTCAGCTTCAAAATTCTTACTGTATTTCTGGTTAACTGTATTTCTGGTTAACTGTATTTCAAATCCAAAAGTGTAAAACACACTTCCAACTTAGATAATGCGGCGACAATTACAGACTACATCCACTTTTAATAATTTTGTAGTTCATTTTTTTTCGTAAGTAGTTGAAAAGCATTTTTCAATGGTATTTACTATTAAGAGTTTCTCCATTGACAAACTTTAGCCATATTTTAACTAATAGCTATTTTTTTAAGTCTTTAATGGTTATATGCCTCCCTCCCTTTTCAATCAATTTATAACGATTGCTATGAAGCTGTGAAAATAATATATATTCAGTCGTGTCTTGGTCCATCCGGGAGTGATTGAAAACTACTGCAACACGTGTTAGGAGCTTATCATATTTGAAATCATACAAACGTGTGGACATTCTCTCTTTCGTCTAATATAAAACTCACCTGAATTTCGCAATCAAAATTTCAATTTAGGTATTACGTGGTTTATTAATGGTTTTTCTTAAGCATATCAAACATTAAATTAAGTTTTCATATGTACGTTCGATTCTTTTTCCCTTTCCAATTTCAGGACAGCATGGAAACAGATCACAAAAATAAATTAAAGCGTTCAAATTACAAACCTGTAACAGATCTTTATTACATGTAATATTCGCAATGATAATGATATTTGATGCAATTGCACTTGTTCACATAAGAATTTGAGGGGATGATGGCACAACTGGAGAGAGCATATGACAAGATATAATGATGGCTCAACTTTCAAATCATAAACAAGGCATAACTTTAGGTTCTGTTAAGGTTTCAAAGGATATATATAAGATATGCTGACAAGCAACCAGTTATACCTAATTGGGCTCCAAGGTATGCACGCTCTGAGAAAAATCCATGGGCTCCAAGGTAGCCTTATCTCTCAAAGATCCTTGGGCTCCATTTCTTTCAGAAAAGATTAAAAATTATCTGAAATAAATATGGACTCCTATAGGCAATTGCCTTGATGTGGTTGGCTGCTCATGAGTCAGTCCATGAGAAAAAACTGCTTTTAAGGTCCATAATGGGCCCCTCCATGCAAAGGAAGTGAGGAATAAATTAATAATATCAAGCCTGCACATTGCCCTTTTGCTAAGGAGGTACGATCTCCCTTGATCCAAAACTTTAACTTCTCTCTAGAGTTTCCAAAAATTAAGCCACATGAAGCATTAAGGGGATGGACTAAAGTAGGCTATAATTAGGCTAAAGGACAATCACAATTCATTGGGGAGAAATTATACATGCACTATAGGAGAAACACGAATAAGGGAACATCGTATTAGGGTGAAAAATTAGAACCATATTAATAAAAAAATATTCATAAAAGTAAACAATAAAAAAATATAGGAAAGATAACAAAAATTATGATACATTTATCATATATTTTTACTAACGAAAATTTGGTAAGAATTATATTTTCAAAGTACAAAGAAATTACTGAATCTGTGGAATTGGCGCGAATATCATTTGCAATAGTCTCACTTGCTTTTAATTTGTCATTTCTAAACTTTTCATATCCAAACATAAGAGCATATTGTATCTCGTCATCTGTAGGGAGCCTTCCAAATTCGACTACCTATAAATTACAAAGAAAACAAATTAGGAAACGATAAAATATATTTATTGATTAGAAAAATTCTACGAAGATTGTAATATTATGTAATTATAATTGAGTTTAGAATAATATTACCATAGAAGCTCACAAGGATTTGATACCGCCTTGTCCCAGCTTATGGCTGGCCTTTTCAGCTGTAGTCTAGCTTTTGTTACATCCTTCAAGTGTTTATACTTACCATTTTTTAATCCATTGCGTTCCCTCCGCAATTTACTCCATGATTGTTGTGAAACTAAAGGATCTTTAGGAAGATTTGGTTGTTTTCTTAAAAGCCTTTTTGTATAGTTTCTTTTTCCATGTAGATGCTTTCTAGCCTCTGAATACAACCATTTCCTATCAAAAATATGCCCATAGGTAGAAACCATTAAGGAAAATAATTTATCTTTCTTATCTTTGGGTTGATTTGGCCATGTCTTATGCAAACTATCCCCAAATATTTGCTCTATATGGCTATTTAGGGTGGCATAGAATTCAGTTCCAGCCCCCTTAATCTTAAGTACCTCACCTTTATAGTCTACTTTTAGAGTGGCTTCCCTTTGACCTATGGAAGTAACTTCTCTCACCTTAAGCGTGCTCTCAAAACTTGACACAAGATTTTCATTTTGATCATTTGATTGTTCACCATGAGAAGGAATGCTGCTACAAACATTTTGTTGAGGATTTACGGGAGATGAATTTATCATTGTACTACTAGGGCCATTATTCGTAGCAGAAATTGAGTTACCATTGACTTGTTGAGGACCTATAGGAAGGGAATTTGTCATAGTACTATTAGAGAGATTAGTTTTGGGGGATGTTGGGATACCATCAAATTCATCATTTGTAGGAATATTTTTTGAAATTGCACGCAAAGAGAATTCATCTTGTATGGAATTAATCCTCATCTCACGCTCTTTCAGCTCTAATTCCTTCTCTTGTAGTTCCAAATTATTTCTCTTAAGACGCATTAACCTCTCCTCATAGTCTAAATCGACAATGAATGTCGGTCCCTGGTAAAAGAATATAATAAATTAGATATCAAATCACGCCTATCAATGTATAAAAAAAATTGTATGTATAAATGAAAATTCATAACTTTTGAGTAGTACCTTATTTACTGCCATTTGTAATGAATATTGGAGAAAAATATAAATAGTCAAATAGTTGCTAAAATAATTTAGCCGTGTGTATACCCTGCATGATAGAAAAGACAATAAAAAAATAATAAATACTCATTGATCATTGCCAATGGCCTTTTTTGATTTCCATATTGCTGTATTTCTTGCTTATAAAATATTAAACCAGAAATATTTAGTGATTTCATGAATACACACTTAAGATCTATTAAAAAAACATAAAACCCCCCAAAAAAATATTATTTTGTATTCCCAAAAAAATAAAAAAGAAAATATTGAATGAACATACCTTAAAGTTTAAAGGAATTTTTTGCGCTGAATATCTCCTCTTGTAGAAACTTTTGAAACAAACAAATGCAAAGCCACATGGATTTTTATTTTTAAACCCTAAAAAAACTAGCAAATTTGCATTTGCTCATAGAGCCAAAAATCTGCGCAGAAAAAACAAAATTGGAGGGAGTAATATTATTTTTTATGCAAATATGAAAATAGTTGAATAAATCAACATAATTTGTGGAAAACCTAAAATTACTTCAAATACGTGTTCTCCACCCAATAATGAAGAATTTCATTATTTTAATTTAGGTTACATGTTTTTTCTATAATTAAGGATTATACGTGGCACCAAAATTGAGTTATGTGGAGCTGAAATTGAATATTTCACATTAAAAAACATGGGTACTTTTTATTTTAAAAATATACTTTTAAATGTTATGAGTGTTAATATTTATATTTATCATAATTTATATTTTTTATAATATATATTTTACTTTTGATATTGTTAAGAATATTTTTATTACATAACTCTCTTTATAATTTTATTATTTATTTATTTTTATAGCTATATTTTCTAGTTCTAATTCTATGTAACATAGAAACATTTTATATTAAGATTTATATTTATTCTAGTATACTTCTTTCTCAATATTATTCTCTTTTGATTTATTGTAGGGTTCTAAATTATCTTCATGTTTAAATTCATTCCCTATAATCGCATGTTAGATATAATTCATATGTGTGTCTTGGAATGCATTTTCAAAAATAACAAATACCAATCATTACACAAATTAATATTGCACTATGTAGCATTATTTGTAAGAATATATAACACATAACTTTCCATTATTCATATGCAAAACTCGAAAAAATTCATATTGGAAATGATCATCCTAATAATAAAAACTTTACTACTTGTGGAGTATGTTTGTTTTTGTCAATATTCCTCTTTCCCCGTGTATATATCCATATTCTTAAAATTAATATTTTTTTCTAAATACATGTAGATTACTACAATAAATAATATATGCTCTTCAATACATATTGTGATTGTTCATACAATTTTAAAATTCTCATTCAATTTCTAATTTATCCTATGAATCCAAAGACCTTATTCATTTAGCGTTTGATTTCTTATTGTTTTTAATAGATTTAAAGTTGAATACAAAAAAAAAACCATAAATTTTAATTATCATTTATGAATATATTGTTATCTATTTAATTTATTATCTCTTATTTTGGATGTTTATTAATGTGAACTTTAGGTTCTGTAACTATATTCACAATATTGTAATTTCTTGATATAAAAAAGTTGTAATTAACGTTAATTTTGAATAAAATGCAGGATACTAAATGACTATAAGCTCTAGTGATAGCGAAGGATTTGTAGCTCCCGAACCTTACACTTCCGAATGGTATGAGGAGCTTGTGTATTGTACCTGTCCAAAATGTGGAGGTTGTAGATGACAAAGGCGTAGAATAGAGATTCAACATTTAGGAAAACATGGTTCTACGCAAGAAACACCTATGGTATATGTCCATAACTAATATAGATCACTTTTAATACTAATTACTTTGCATTTAATTATTAACTATAATTAATTATTTATATAAAATGTTTTTGCAGGGTACTAGTTATGATGCCCTTGTAATGAACCAAAAGAAAATATGGAGAGAATGAACCCAAATCAAATGATGGATGATGAAATGGGAATCTTGGAGCACTGGGATTGAAGATATGATGCATGAAATTTTCACTCATCCAGAATCTAACATGAAAACCCTTGCAAGTACAAAGTTATATGAAGGTGCACGAATCTCAGTGCTAGCGACAATCTTATTACTTCTAAATTTGAAGGCTATTTTCGGATGGTCAGATACTAGCTTTACAACACTTTTGAGGTACATTTAATTATTTCATATTATACAATTCATAATATAATTTTTTATTATGATAAAATATTAATTATTTATTGTTCATAATTCTATGGTTCAGGTTTCTAGCTGATAAACTACTTCCAGAAGGAAATCGACTACCACGCTCCTATAGGGAAGTGAAAAATTCTTTAAATGATTTGGGAATGGATTATAAAGTTTATCATGCTTGTCCTAATGATTGTATGCTATTCTATGGAGAAAATGAAAATAAAGAAAGTTGCCATGTGTGTGGTGAAAGTCGATATGAGCATCAAGGTGTTGTTAAATCTATTAAAGTTCCTCGTAAAGTACTTCACCATTTCCCATTAATACCACAACTTAAACATGTATTCCAATGTAATGATATTGGAAATCTCATGGATTGGCATTCACACAATAAGAGCATAGATGGAACAATGCGTATTGTAGCAGATGGGAAAGCATGGAAAGAAATCGATGAGAGATGGCCAGATTTTGCAAGTGAGCCACGAAATGCAAGGATTTCAATAGCGATGGATGGTTTTAATCCATACTCAATCCAATCCTCAATGTACTCCATTTGGCCAATTGTTGCAGTTGTGAATAATCTCCCACCTTGGATGGCCATAAAAAAGAGCAAATAATGTTGACGTTAATAGTTCCAGGTGAGTTAACTTATACCCTTAGATATAATATATAATTCCTTATAGTTTATTTTCATCCCCACATGATTTAATTAATCTTATAATATTTTTATTACAATTACATTTGGAACTCATTCACTTACAGGAAAATATCAAGTGAAAAATATGGATATATACTTACGACCAGTCATTGAAGAACTTAAAGAGTTATGGAAAGGATTTCAAATGCATGATATTTCAGGCCTATTGGTAGAAGGGACTTTTTTTTCGAGGAATGATGTGTTGGATGATTCATGATGCCCCAGGATTATCTGTTTGTTGTGGTAAGTTGATTTATTTTAATATTTAAATTTTCATAAGAGTAACATGGATCTCAAAAATTTACCTCTAACTATAAATATTCTCAAAATCATAATTGTAGGTATTCAAACAAAAGGTAAATTTGGTTGCCCATCATGTGGAAGTGAAACAATAGCTAAGCATTCCAATCACCTCAAAAAGGTTATCTTCCATGAATATAGGCAATTCTTGCCCATAAATCATCGATATCGAGTACGGAGGTGAGGTGAATTCAATAATAAGGAAATGAAATTGCCCATTCCAAAGTGTATGACACCAAATGATTGGTATACTTCATACAATAATGCTCAAGGTAACGAATTAAACATAGGATTTGCATTAAATATATCTCTATTTTTTTATTTTATTACATCTCACTATATTTTTACATGATTTATCAAGGTGAACTCCCTCGAGGAATGAAGAGGTTCTCAATTTTTTATGAACTTCCTTACTATAGATATTTACCGATTGTACACCTTCTTGATGTCATGCACATTGGATGCAATGTGTCAAAATCATTATGGTATCTTATTAATGGAAAAAAAGTTGATGGATTACGATTGAGAAGAGATCTTCAAGAAAATAATGTCATGCCTCATCTATGGCCAAATCCTATTGATGATTCATATTCTATCGGTCCTTGGAGATTAACAAGTGAGGAGAAAAGACAAGTTAAATCGGCAATTAAGGAGATAAAATTCCCCACAGGATTTGCTGCAACACTCAAGAACGCATTCACAAGAGGAAAAGATGAAGAGTTGATAGGATTGAAGACACATGATTGGCATAACCTTCTTAAAGTGAGTTGTATACATAACATACATATATTACTATATATGAGTTTAAATCTTCAAAATATATTAGATATATAATGGAATTTATTTTTTGTAGGTTATTCTACCAGTGATTATTCCAAATAGCTTTGAAAAACATATTAGACTTGCAATATTTGACTTATCAGCATATATGAGGTAAATTTCCTTTTAAAATCATTGTAAGATTAATTTATTTATGATAAAAAATAATTCTTGTTATTTAATATACTTATTATGATTTATGTTAGGTGGTTAACTTCAAAAGAGATTAGGCTGGAAGATATAGACTATTGGAAGAAGCAAGCACCTATACTACTATGTACAATTCAGAAGCATCTTCCACTAACATTTTTTGATTCGCAAGTTCACTATCTAGTACATCTTGTCAGAGAGATTGAATATTGTGGTCCTGTTACATCAAGGTCTATGTGGCTTGTAGAGCGCTTATTGAAGGTACTAAAACATTTTGTATGACAAAGAGCTCACCCTGAGGGCTCTATTGCAACAGTTATACTACTTTCAAAGCAATGGTACGTGTAACACAATATTTACCAAAATTCCATTTAGATACACCAATACTTTGGAGTAAATGTCAACAAGATATGCTCACTGGTGAAGTACTTCAAATGAGGTCAAAGTTGAGAACAATACGAGGTGTGTACATAATTTTTCATTTAATTTTTTTATTATATCACAAATATACTCATTTCAATAAAAAATTAAAGTTAACTTTTTTTAGAGTTGCAGATCCATATGAATGGGAGAGACTGCATGTTTTTGTTTCCCATCACACAAAATGCATGGATAAGTGGATTGATATTTATAATACAAAGAAGGAAGAAGCTGATAGAAATGCTTATTCAAATTTATCTAGGAGGGTCGGATCTATGAATAAAACTCACACAAGGAAGTTACAAGTTGAACATAGAAATACATGGCCAGATAAATGTACTTGGAGTTGGTTGAGAGAAAATATTATATTTCAAAATAATAAAGATCCTACAATTGTTTCTAGAGAAGAATTAGAAATTGCCACTGGGACACATATGAGAAAGGTATATTTTTATAATCTATAATAATAACTTTGGTAGTGTTCTACTTATTCTAATATCATATTCTTTACATTTTTAAATTACATATTCTAGATGAAATTTAAAACTGTGTATTTTTTATGTTGTAGGTGAGACATTACAAAGCAATGTGGGCATATGGTAAACATTTCCGTATTGAGAAGACTGATGAACTAAGGCAGAGTTTTGATCGAGGTATCTCAACGTACTTTGAGATGGATGGTTCAAATGAGTGTTTGAGGAAACAATACTATGGTATATTGCAAGAAATTATTGAGCTTGATTTCAGGGCATTCAAGAAGGTTATCTTTCATGTCAAGTGGTATCCAATGGTTGAGGATGGAAGTCATAGAACATTTAAAATGCATCGAAATGGTTTTCCCCTTATCAAAACATCAAGCTTTATGGAGACAAATGAGCCTTATGTATTCCCTAGTCAATGTGAGAATTTTTTTATTAAAGATACTAATGATATGAATTGGTCATTCATCATCGAACACAATCCAAGGAGCCAACGACATCCATCATTTTCAGATGTGAACCCTTGATTCTAACAATGGTGCTAATAGTGATGAAGATGAAACAAACAATGAAAATGAATATGAACCACTGGTTGAAATTGAAGATCATGTCGAGTCACAAGAGTCCCAAGAAGAATATCATGAATTAAGACAATCAGATGATGGTATACTACCGAAGGAGGAATAGAAGAAGATGATATTTCAGATTACATGAGTAGACAAGATTCAACAATGATATTTAATAATCTTGTTGATGATGATATTGGATATGATAGAGAAGATGCCATGATTAATTTAGTTGTGGACTTAGGGGAATTGGAAATTAGTACAAAACAAGTTCAAGAGTTGGTTCAAGATGATGAGGAATTCAATCAAGATGACATGCAAAATGAGTTATAAAGGTGTAGACATTTATTAAAGTTGTAATTTTTTCTTGAATTTTTTTTAATACAATAATTTACTACAAAATTAATTTTTATAGTAGTTGACCACTCTAAAAAAATATGTTGTAAAAATTTATTTTTTTGTATCATGATCCTAACTACTGTTAAATTTTAATAATTTTTAATTTAATTTAATTTCAAATGTACTAGATATATTATGTGTTTTAAATATAATTATAGAATGTAATCTTTTATTATTATGATTCAAAAATTCGAACAATAGAAGGAGAGTTTACATTTTTAATAAATCTAATTGGTTAAAATTTCAAATATTGTGGATTATCCAAAAACATTATTAAGGTAATGTCGTTTTCCAACAATAAATATTATATAATTGTAATGAAATTATATTGATATAATTATTATTTATTTATAATTATATTATTTACAATTATGTAAGTGAGCTAATAATAACATTAATGTGGATTTTCCACTATTTAAGTCTAATGGAGCCTCTATATATTTGACAATTTAATTGAATTGACTAGTCAAACTATTTATTTGTAGTTGTGTAAATTATTCACAAATAACATTTGTAATATTATGTAGATTACTCACATAAATAATATTGGAATTTAGAGTAGTGTAGATTACTTAAGATTTTCTTATTTTTGCAATCCTCATTATTATCACTATTTATTTTATTAATGTAGATTATCTACAATAAGAGTTTGACTAAATTTTTAATTGTAGATTGTCAACAATTAGAGTGAGTTAGGGATAATACTCAAATTTAAATTTTAAGGGTTTTAATTTTTAATAATAAAATCAAATCTTAACAATTATGTGATTATTTATTTTTGATAAAACTCAAATCTTAAAAACTATGTGATTATTTATTTATGATATATTTTGTAGATTATGAAAAATAAGAATTAATTTTTGTCTATATTTTTTATTTTTTAGACAAAGAGTAATCATAGTTTTAGCCGTAAATTTTTTAATATTTTTTTATTGAAGTTTAGAATGTTGTGGAAATTAGAAATTGCAATCTACATTTTATTTAGAGTATCCTTTGAATATAGTCTGAGAATTTTTATCTTTTTTCCAAAACAAATAGATATATTGTGATTTTTCTACAATAAATTTATATGATTATGAATATTCCACAAATTACATATAACTTTCATGAGAAAAAGTCCACATGAGAATAAATTTTGGTGGATAAAGCCTATTAAAAAGGCTTGCATTAAATGTGGGATTTTTCCCACATAAATTTGCTCCATCCATGTGAAGAGTGGATATTATTATGGGGTTGAATTTTTAAAAAATTATAGCTTAAGCTTATTTAAAACCTTAAAAAAGAATTAATCCCTTACAACCCGCTCAAATCCTATTAAGACTATTATTTGAAGTGGATTAAATATTTGGTGGCTAAATTATTATTATGCCATGGAGAATTTGGCTAAGCCTAATCCATTGAGGATTATTACGGGATATTTTTAAAAATTAAGCCATGGATATTATCAAATATCCTTATATTCTAGGCTCCTAATCAATATAAACAGGGGACCAGAGTACATTGTAAACACACACAACTCTAAGCCATTTTCTTGGAGCTTGAAAGAGGGGCAAAATATTTTTGAGGAATATTTATAAGTCCTATTATTATTATTTTAATAGGAAAATATGATGGTGTTATAATGTGTGGCTGTAATAAAATGTGAAGGCCCACATTTGTGAGAAAATAATCATTATATTATTATAGGCACATTTGGAGCTAAGGTCTATTATTATAGGCATGTAACTATGTAAGCATTAGCATTATAAGAATTATTTTTATTATTAAGTCCTATTATTTTTAATAGGTGAAATATTATTTTGTAGCTCTGAATTCCCTATGAGAAGGCATACTCTGATCCCAAAATGAAAAGGACGACTGATGATGTTGGATGGAGATCATGGGGAAATTATGAAGATGTACTGTTTCTACTCAAAATGGTCTCGCCCCATCTGTGCCTTTGAAAAATTATTCATTCACAAACTCGTCATTTTCTCCTTCCCGTATTGTGTTTCGCCATTCTTTTTGCCATTTTAATCTGCTCCCGGGTCAAAGATCATGCGTGGGTCTATATTTGACTCATGGTTCCTTTGTTCCTTTGAAAAATATCTATATTCCTCGGTTCTCCCATGTTCTATCTCTTTAAAACTCACGTTTTCCCATTTTCTCCATTCTCCACAGTCAAAATTTGTTATTCTTTCCATTTTTTCCCTAGGTACTCGAAGAGAAATGAGTTCATGTGTCCCTAAGGATCATGTTTGAGCCTTGCAACAGTCTAAATTATGTCATTGAAGAAAACCTCATTTTCTGGCTCGAATGGACGTTTCTCTCGTGTCTTACGCTTTAATGGGTGCTTCTCCTGGTCAAATTTACATCATTCAATCGACAGGGAAATGTGGTACCTCTTTGTTAGATGTAGATCATTTTAATACTTTGAAAATTCCATGAAAAGCCTCATTTTAAAAATGCCTCCACGTGTAGGAACAACGCTGATTTGAAAATCAACTTCTTGGTATGGCTTTTAAGTAGCGCTCGGAGGACATGTGGAGGGTTAGCAGGGAAAGAGACACATTCCACTAGGTTTCCCATACTTAGAAAAGTTTCAAAAGTTTTTCAGGAAGTCTAGGAAACGTGGAGGAATGACACTCATTTAAAGATCTACTTTTGGGATTTGCCTTAGAGTAGCACCGGGAGGACATGTGGAGGCAATCCACTCACTTTGCATTTTAATTAGAATAGGTTGGACTCTAGATCCTATAGCTTAGCTTCTCTCCCGACGGCATTCTATTCTATAGCGAGAAGAGAGGGCGGCGCTCACACTCACACCCAACCGATAGGGATAGGCCCATATCTCCAGCCCCTATCTAACTCTATTCTAGTCGGGGTCGAGCGGGGTATATGGTATATGGGCCTCCCCCTATCTCCCCGGGCGCCCCTATCTCTATATGGCAGGAGAGCCCCCTCCCCCTCTATAGATCTGGATATGGATATGGGAGAGCTGCGCTAGTTATGTATATAGAGGGAGAGGAGAATCAATCGGATCAGACTGCGTGCGCTATATACGAGAAGAGAGCTGCGGAGAATCAATCAGACTGCGCTATCTCCGGAGCGGGCGAGTGCGGCAAGGAAGGTGCCTATTGATTTCTATGCGATAGATCGGACGGCTCTACCCCCCCATAGATAGATAGATAGGGCCCTCCCGCATATACTATCTTCGGCGCCGGTATAGTCCCCAACCCGCGGGTAGGGTTTGGGACAACCCGAACTCAGCGGATCGATCTGGTCACACCAGTATAGTGGGCTGGGCTGGGCCGCCCCCCAGACAGAACTCTGGAGTGCCCCCCCTGGATTAGATAGTTCGGGCCCATATCTATATAGGGGAGGGGTAGATAGTTCAGATAGGGGCCGCCCGAGAGTCCCTGGTCTCCTTCCCAGATAGATCAGATATAGAGTGGCGGGGGCGCCATATCTAGAGTTCAGGGTGCCCGCCCCCATAGTCTCATTCAGGCCCCAATACCATCTGGTTAGATCTGGGCGGTCGGTTCGCTCACCCCGTCGCCCATGCATCATGCATATTATCTCCCGATAGAGAAGATTGGGGAGAGTGAATATATGGGGATGCTATAGGAGATTCTATATGGCGATCCGAAGCCCTATATATAGATCGATCTTCTCTCGAGAAAGGACATCCAGGCACTCCCACGCCCCTTCTATATAGGCGGGCCCCCTATCTATGCTCAATCAGTTCTATATAGAGGGCTGGGGTGGGGCACAGTATATAGTTTCATTCGAGGGGCTCCCTCTTCAACCACCTCTAGAGTCGGGTGCCGACTATATCTATTCTATATACCAACCACATAGCCGCGCAGTCGCGGTCGAGCCATATATGGATAGGGCCATCCATCTAGACTCTATACGCGACCGACCATATATCTGTCGCTGTCGATATAGAGGGGGGGCTGATGACTGATGACTGATGCCCATGCCATAGATAGATAGATAGATAGATAGATATATGGGGTGGGGCCCTATAGTTCTTTCCCAGTGATGCAGTCCATTCCATACCTTGAACCGTGAACCGCTCGAACTGGCCCCAAGATCTATAGATAGGCCGCCCCTCTATCTATATAGGCTGGCTGGCGGATAGATGTTTGAACACCCGACCCCTCCCTATATATAGAAGCCTGACTGACTAGAGAAGGGTGAATATGAGATGCGAGTGCGGCTATAGCCTATAGTCAACAAGCAGATAGATACCCAGTATACTGTAGATGGGGGCCCAACTAGTGACTCTATATGAACCAGTAACTATATAGATGTCGAGGGAGACTATCGGGCATCTCCCTTCATATCCATGGCGACCCTACCCTACATGGGAATGGGAGATCGAGGCACCCTATATGTATAGATATCCTCATCCGGCGGATCCGAAGAATCATCCGGCCATATCCATATCTATATAGGGGGGGGCGGATTAGCCATTGTTCAGCTCTGCATCCGGCCCTATATATAGAACTGGGACCCGGACGACTATCCATAGCTTAGCTCCTCTGCATCCGGGTGGGTACTCACCCATATAGATAGAGGGGGGGGGCCCCAGATATCTATAGAGGGCCATAATATCCATATAGGGGGACTAAAGAGCAACCAATGCGGGTGAGCGACCCGATGGCGGGTCTAGATGGGCTATGGATATGGAACCCGATGGCGGCTCTATATGGGATGGACCGGCCCCCCCCCTCTATATAGATCTCGGCTCCCAGATCTATATATAGATAGGGGCTCGGCTCCCATCTCTCTATAGGGGGGGCTATGATGTGGATATGGAACCTGGGCTCCGATCAAGCAAGATAAGCTGACCCATTCTCCCACCGGCCCCTCTATCTATATCTGGCCATGACGTATATCTATATCTAGTACCGGCCCCTATATAGATATATATATATCTCTCGGAGACGAGACTGACCCCTCAGAGATATATCTATATAGGGCCAGATAGATCTATAGGGGCTTCGGATAGATAGAGAGTCGGGCGGCTGCCCAGATAGAGTTGATAGGATATATATATAGAGAGGGGGGGCCAGATATAGATATATAGGCCAGATAGTCATCTACATGATCGAATGGATTGATTATATACGTAACATGATCTGAATCACGTCCACTCGGTCCGATAGAAGCGCGTCCATCCCATCGTTCAGATCTACACTTCGCGGAGGGGCACCCCCTATATATATATATATATCTATATATATATATATACATCTGGCAGTCCACCCCCTCTATATAGGCAGATAGAATATAGGGCTGATTCTAGATAGTCCCCCCCACTGCCCACTGTATATATCTCATCTCCTCCCGGGCATAAAGCCATATATAGATAGGGCCTGAAGATATAGAGCCGCCATCGGGAACCCGGTCCTACTTATAGAATGTTGGTTCTTCCTTACCCCCGGTCCCACCTGCCACGAAGATATAGAGAGAGGGCCGGTTACGGTTAGGTTATAATGGAAGGGGAAGGAATCTCTTCCCACCGATCTAGAGGAGGTCGCGGCCAGGCCATATATATGGTAGGGCGCCCTATCTCTATTCTCCAGCGCCCTATGGGGGAGATCCCGAGTCGACCGGGGGCGAATCAATCTAATTGACGGCGACGGCCAGCCTCCACTATATAGCCACGGCGTTCCCCTATCTCTCTATGGGGGACTCGACGGACCCCCTGAATTGTTCCCCTAGATAGAGAACTGGGACCCCTATAGAGAGATATGGCGCCCCTATAGAAAATAGAAGCGTCTCAAGTCGAGGGGCGATAGAGATATAGGGCATCCGGCCGCATCGCATCGAGCCCCGGCTGTCCTTCTCCACAGCCCCCCTCTCTATGGGGCTAGCCAATGAATGTTAACTAGCCAATGAATCAGCTCCTGCTTGAGCCATAGATATAGATGGGCCCCGCTTATATAGATAGGGATAGATAGATGGGGCTGCGAGAGTCAATCCCACACAGCTTAATCTATATGATATGCATGCCGCCCCCTCTCTATATATCTTCAATCGGCCCGAACTCGGGGGGCAGTGGTTCACTACGCCCATATATATAGATAGGGCGCCCATATATATAGATAGGGCAACTCGAAATATGAACTATCTGCCCATATGGATGGGGGCGGCTGCGGCTTACTCCATCGGCTAGGGGTGATTGATGAATAATTATCATGATCATATTACATCTCGCTATAGAATAGTACTCCAACAAAATTACTAGCAAGGTACTCCAACAAAATTATAATGAGTGTGAGCGCCGCCCTCTCTTCTCGCTATAGAATAGAATGCCGTCGGGAGAGAAGCTAAGCTATAGGATCTAGAGTCCGAGAGTCCCCTGGTCCCCTTCCCGGATAGATCGATATAGAGTGGCGGGGGCGCCATATCTAGAGTTCAGGGTGCCCGCCCCCATAGTCTCATTCAGGCCCCAATACCATCTGGTTAGATCTGGGCGGTCGGTTCACTCACCCCGTCGCCCATGCATCATGCATATTATCTCCCGATAGAGAAGATTGGGGAGAGTGAATATATGGGGATGCTATAGGAGATTCTATATGGCGATCCGAAGCCCTATATATAGATCGATCTTCTCTCGAGAAAGGACATCCAGGCACTCCCACGCCCCTTCTATATAGGCGGGCCCCCTATCTATGCTCAATCAGTTCTATATAGAGGGCTGGGGTGGGGCACAGTATATAGTTTCATTCGAGGGGCTCCCTCTTCAACCACCTCTAGAGTCGGGTGCCGACTATATCTATTCTATATACCAACCACATAGCCGCCGCGGTCGAGTATCGGTCGAGCCATATATGGATAGGGCCATCCATCTAGACTCTATACGCGACCGACCATATATCTGTCGCTGTCGATATAGAGGGGGGGCTGATGACTGATGACTGATGCCCATGCCATAGATAGATAGATAGATAGATAGATATATGGGGTGGGGCCCTATAGTTCTTTCCCAGTGATGCAGTCCATTCCATACCTTGAACCGTGAACCGCTCGAACTGGCCCCAAGATCTATAGATAGGCCGCCCCTCTATCTATATAGGCTGGCTGGCGGATAGATGTTTGAACACCCGACCCCTCCCTATATATATATAGGCTGGCTGGCGGAGACTACCTTGAAGATTGACAAGTGGCCCCTTCCACCGAGCTTCAAGCCTTGAAAATTTTGTTGGAGCGGGAGACGTGGCGAGTCCACGGTCGTTCAAGTTGCGTCGTGGTGACATGTGGCAATTTGAAAAGTCATAGGGGGCGGGAGGCGGACCATCGAAGGCAACTTAAAATTTTTGCCTCTTTGCCTCATAAAGGTTAAAATATCAAAAATGGCCCGCGAGCCCAATGGGAAATAGTCAATGTTTTTCCCCGTCAAGGGCGGAGTGAGAGAAAACTTGGAAAATTTTCCTTTTTCCAAAAGAGAGTCAAATGGTAGAATTTCTCTGTGTTTCTTTTGGGGCCCACCTCGGACATGTGTCGCCTCATTTACAAAATGGAGGTGCGGGGCAAAATAGTGAATTTCTTCCATTTTTCTAAAAAGGTTAGAAATGGTCAAAGGAAACCGTCGAACCTGTTTTTACATCTTCCACATGGATGGCCCACATTTAAATCAAATATCAAATGGATGCTAAGTCTCCAAATTTGATTTTCACCCCATTTTCTCTATAAAACACTTCGATGTGTGAATCTTCATGATTTCATATTGTTTTTTGCATGCCAAACAGAGGATGACTTAATTTTTATATCTATAGTTTGGTGGGAGGGATCTGAAGACGTATTTCACCATTAAAATAGTCTAACTCTTATGCCCAATTTGGTTTTCCATTTTTCTTCTCCTGAGCACGTAAGGGGCTAGATTTGATTGATATGGGGTGGAAGTGGTTGAAAATGGATGGAGGTGTGTTTTTCCTAAGAAAGGAGTTGAATGCGGGAAGAAATTGAAGATATTTTCCCTCGAGAACCTGGTGACTTTTGTAGATTTGATTCTGCGAATCACAAAAGAATTATGGCAAGCACTGGTGGATTTAAAGTTTTTGTCTTTTTGGGAGGAAGGGGCTCTATTGGAAATGTTATAAAGGGCATGAATTCATCGTGCAAATGGTTGGGAGTTTTTGGAAAGATCAGGACTGATTCTCTCCAAGAAAAAATCTTGATAGAGCCCATCCATTTTGAGAATCCATCTAGAGAATCATGTATATCTCTCTTTGTGTCAAATTTGATTGTGTCAAGGTGGTTGCAAGTGTATAGCCATTGACAAGCTTTGAGATTGTTTTGGAAACTTTCCCTTGCTGATAAATTTGATCAAACTTTGAGTTATTTTGTGTTCAATCTTGAGTAAAGTGTATTTATTTCATTTTTGAATGCATACAGTAGTTTTTCTTGTTTCTATTGCAATATTGTAAAAAATATAGTCTAATCACATAGTCTCATCCTTGTGATATTTTAGTGGCATCTAAAATTACATATCTCCGAAGAGCCTTCATCGGGGAATGGGATAAATGGTTTAAAATCACTTTTCTTTCATTTTATTGATAGAGATTATCTATAAGCCTCTGGGTGTACCTCAGGCATGAATTGGTTTAAATATTGGTGCTTTATTGGGTCCTCTGACTCAAGCCTTCATGACAGAATCCCATAGGTTGTGTGAAAGAGTGTTGATTTGGGCCTCCATTGAAGCACATATTCTATTCAAGGAAACAATTTAACTTTTTGTGGCATTTTGTTGATTTAATATTTCCCTTTTTCATAAGCTATCAAGGATATTGTGAGTCAAGTCTATCCATCCTATCCCCTCCCACCAAAATTCATTTCAAAAAACCAATCCTACCCATACGTACCCATGTTTTTCATGTGTGTACACAAATGCATAATCTCTTTTACTAAACATGCGAAAAATCAAGGTCTCAAATGTCTTTATTAACCTTTGCCTTGCTATGAGAATATCTCCATAATTTGGAGTGACAACTCGTGAGAGTCGATTTTGGTGTGTGTGATCATATTTTCCCAAGGCATTCTCTATAAAATTTATGCAAAAGAAAGGTACCTGTATCTCCTTTCAAATAAAAAAGGTTACAAAATAGGTTCTCTTACCTTTTTCAAAGGCACAAAATAAAATAGCTAGGATCAATCATTGCATCCTTTTGCATGTGCTACTCACTCCTTCGGATCCCGACAAATCCTAACAATTCGGGATAAATTGCTTCCCCACTCCAAAATAACATACACAATTGTCTATCTACCTCTAAGTGTCTGTCAAACCCATGATGCTTCTTGATTGGCTTGAAAAGGAGAAAAATTTGGGTACCAACATAAATGGCGCCATTTTTAGGGATCTAATTTATGTTGTCAAGAACTTAGTTCAATTTAATCCACGTGTATACATATTTGAAGCCATATCTATTTGACCTGTCAACAACACCAACATCAATGGCACCGTTGTCAAGGATTCTCAATTTAAATCAATAACCCGGTAAAACACTTCTTATATGCTCCAAGTGCTATGTGTAATTCTTTCGGTCCCACACCTAGTGCACTAGCTTTCATTTGATAAATTTTTTCATAAAGAAAGGTCGATTTTTTCATTTCCGGTTTATTTCCAGCTTTCTAATGTGATGACTATTTGACAAACATTTTAGTGCATTTTCACAACTAAGGTGAAAATCCTTAGTGGTGACTCCCTATTGATTTGATTCTGATAAGGACCAATGTCTTAAACCTCTATCAAGTAAGATTTGTTACTAATATTTGCAAAGCTAGAAGGAAGAAGATATTTCTTTGCTAGGGATCCTACTAGGAAACTATTTCCCGAGTTAGGAAAAGCAAATTCGAAGAAGAAAAATCTCTGAGAGTTATGGGAGAACAAGACAAGAAGAGGATCTCCATTGATGAAAGTGAATGGCCTATCATTGAAGCCTCCATTATGACTCTGAAATCTAGGTAGCCTCTTGTGGAATTGAATTCTCCAACCGAGGAAGGGCCTTCATTTGATTTTGAAAGATTTGCTTCACATTCTGCACCTATGTTTTCTGAGGTTGATAGAGATTTCCAAGAAGCAAGGCCTTTGGGGGTATCCATTTTGAAAATTATACTCCTGTGTTCCAAGAACCTTCTCCCCCCATCAATTTTTCACCCCTCCAAGATCACCTCCTCAAATCAATATGGCTCAACCTGGCCTCCATTTTTATAAACAATTTTGGACCTATAAATTTTGTGGGAATGGCTAGGTTATCCAAATGCAGTACCTCAAGATGTAAGGAACAAAATGCCTAAGTTCCAAGGAAACAATGCTATAACTGGTGATCAACATCTAAATCTTTTCCTCAATATGATGGAAGAATTTGAGATTGAACATGAAGATGTATACATCAAATTGTTTGTTCACACTTTGGAAGAGGATGCTAGGGACTGGTATAAAGCATTTCCAGATAACTATATAAATTCTTTGGGATGAGATGAGTAATGCATTCAGATTGAATATGGTGATAGGATGACCCTAGGTTTCTTTTCAAAATTTGAAAATATCAAAAAGAACCCTAATGAGTCGGTACATGATTTCAACACAAGGTTTAATAAGACCTTGAGAGTATTTCCTGTTAGAATAAGGCCTTGTGATGAGTCATGTTTAATCAAATATACTCATGCATTTGATAAAAGGTTGATATTATTTAAGAGATGAAAACCCCACAAATTTGAGGCAGGGCTTCACTATGGGCTTGGAAATAGAAAATAATATCAAGGCAATTAGAAAACCTCTAAAGAAGGAAGGTGTGAAGTAGGTTAACCCAGAAAAACCTTAGACAAGCAAGGTTGTTGATTTGGAAGAGGTTGTGAAAACTTTGGCAGGGGCTGTCAAGGAGATCTCCTATAAACTAGCCCAGCTAAGAAAGGAGTTGGGTAGAGTTCACAAGGACAACACAAGCAACAAGGCCAAGATAGATTTACAAATCATCAAAGAATTGATGACAGAGGAAAAGGAGTTGTTGGATTTGGGAATAGGTAGCCTCAAGGTAGAGAAAATAGAATGGTACCTGATCCTTTGGCTACTAGAGTTGTTGTGGTGGAAGAGATAGAAGTCATTGATTGGTGTGACAGATGTTTCATGCCCCATGCTCCTTGTGAAGAAGATCAACAAGAAGAAAATGTAGCTGATGATAAGAGTGATGATGATGTTTACATGATGGGATGCTCCACTAGCTCACAACAAAGGGAAACCTCAACTGAGGTGATAAGTGCTAGAACTACTGCCACTTTTTGGGACTGCATTCATAGAGTACATATTCTCCCTCCCTCTCATACTTTAGAAGTAGATAATGTACAAGCTTTTGAATTGCCCAATAATGAATTTGAATATTTAAGGGCTTTAATGATAAAAAGTATGATGGAGGAATCCCATCTGAGGAGGATAGGAAATTATTAATGAATGTTGTTGTGGCTCAAGAGAAGGAATATAACACAAGAAGTAAGGTTGTCAAAGGGGCAAGGGCCTTAAGCCAAGCCAAAAGATCCCCTACTTTCTAACATTCCTAAAGAGGCTCCTAGAAATATCCATCTACCAAAAGCCCTGTAGTTCCAAAAAAAATCATACCCCTCCTCATGCTCAAGCTATCAAGAGTCCTGTACCACCTAATGAGTGTATTAGCCTTTCTTCCAATATTGCCTTGCCCAAGAATGTCCCATATGACATTGCCCAAGTTTTAAGTCAAATCAAAGTCTTTGTTCCAATTGTTGAGTTGCTTAGGATTCCTGAGCACAAGAGGAGAGCATTTGAATACTTGGGATTGAATGAAGAGAAGACTTCCCTAGGAATAAATGTAAATATTGTGGAGAATCCTCCAATCATTGAAGGAACTGAGACACCATCAACATTAGAAGAGCTAGCTGAACCACTTGAGGTTTATTTGGGGACATCCTTGTAGAACTCTCAGTTGAATGTGGATCCATTCTTCACCACTTTGATCATCAAGGATAGGCTGCTCCACAACTGTATGTTTGACTCAGGGGCATCATGCAATGTCATGCCTTTGGAGGTCATGAATGAGCTAAATATTAAAGTAACAGTAGCATATGGGAAGTGCACTACCATGGACTCCAGAGAAGTGCCAGTAGTGGGATGTGTGAAGGGTTTGGTGGTGCAACTTGCAGCCTACCTAGGTAAAAATTTAAAACTTGATGTTGTCATAGTTGATTGCCCAGCCAAGTGGGGTATGTTATTGTCAAGAAAGTGGGCTACAAGTGTTGGTGGTAGTGTCCAAATGGACATGTCTTATGCCACCATCCCAGTTGAGGGCAGCCTTGTCAAGTTATATGGGGAGAAGAAAATGTTGCACCTTATTAAGGATCCCAACAATGCGTCCTATGAAGTATTATATACAAATGTTGATGCTGAAAACTTTGTGGGATTTGCTAAGGGAAAAGAGCACAAGATTGAGGAGTGTAAGTGTCTTGAGAAAAGACTCTCCTTGGACTCTATTTTTGATGGAGCTTGCTCCAAATTTGGAAATGGTGCCGGTGTTGTCCTAATTTCTCCAAGCCAGAAAGGTTTGTTTTTTCCTTTAAGCTTAACTTTGAGTGTACTAACAACATTGTTGAGTATGAGGCATTGTTTTTAGGTTTAAGAATTTCTTGGAAGTATGGTGTCAGGGACATCATTGTCAAAGGAGACTCAGAGTTAGTTGTCAAGCAAGTCAAAAAAATTTTATATGCCACAAAGAATCAACGACTGAAATAATACAAGCATGCAGTTTGGGACTTCATTGAGATGTTTGACTCCTTCAACATTGTGCATCATGACAGAGGTTCAATGACTTGGCAGATAAGCTTGCAGTGTTGGGGTCTCGCTTTGACAACTATAAAATCCCCTTATTGTGAATATGAGGTGGAGGTATTGACAAGACCCTCTGTCCCCAACAATATAAAACATTGGCAGGTTTTTGATGATGAGGCTCAGGTCAAAAGGTTCTTACAAAATGATGGAGATTTTGCTGATCAAAACATTGATTGGGAGCCAATGGTCTATACAATAGAGGGGAAGGAAACCTTATTTGGCAAAGGCATCATCCAGCTAAAGACCAACACCATTCCTAGAGGGCTGGTTTCTCTTGAATCAAATTTTGATAATGTTGACTGCATTATTAATAGGCATATGGAAGCCTCGAGGGATGATGAGCATGACTTGGCACAAAGGAGAAAACAAGGAAGATTTGGTTAGGTAATAGTCTCAGCAAAGATGAAAAGTAGTCATACATCCAAGTTGTTAAAGAAATACCAAGATTGCATGGCTTGGACCTATTCTGAGCTCAAAGCATATAGAGAAGACCTGTTCCAACATGAGATTCCCTTGAGCCCAGTGTAAAACCCTTCAGGAAAAATCAAAGGCCAATTAATCCTCTATTATCTCTCAAAATGCAAGAGGAGCTAAAGAAGCTAAGGGATGGAGGAATTATCCAACCCATAAGGTATTCTTCTTGGGTTTCCAACCTAGTGCTAGTAAGAAAGAAGAATGGTGACATCAGGTTGTGTGTGGACTTCAGGAACCTAAACAAGGCCTCAATGAAGGACAACTATCCTTTACCTAACATGGAGCACATGTTGTAGTTGGTGACTGTTCTAAGTTGCTTTCTACTTTAGATGGATTCTTTGGTTATAATCAAGTCATGGTGAAAGAATCAGAAAGGATCAAGATAACCTTCACTACTCCATGGGGAATGTATGTATATGTTAGGATGCCCTTTGGTCTGATGAATGCTGGAGCCACTTTTCAGAGAGCAATGGATGTTGCTTTTGTTGGTTACATCATCATGAATTTATTGTTGTTGATCAAGATGATTAACACTGTTTTCAAGCATCTAGAAGTGACCATAACATTTTCTCCAAGTTGAGACTTGATGTTAGATTAGATGTAGAGAAAACTTCATTAGAAGGTTCTCACTCAATCCAAAGAAATGCCATTTTGGACTCTAATGAAAAACTAACTATTCTAATCTAAATTTCCAAGGGACCAGGGAAGAGAGGATAAAATGAAATCCTACAAGAGTGGAGCCATCAAAAGTCCTAATTCAAGAACCAAAAAGGAGGGTGTGATTCAGTCTCCAAATGTGTGAATAAACTAAAAGGTTTACACACTAGAAGGGTGATGAAATCACTTTCCATAATCTAGAAAATATTCACAACAATATTCCAAGCATACAAAAGAGAAGAATCAGATCCCTCAAGAATTAATAATAATCCAAGAATCAAAGAGGCATTGAAACCTTTAGAAAAATATTCTTGTAGAAAGATTAAAGGGGCATAAGAGAATGCAAGAAAAACAAAAAAGATACATCCAGAAACCTGATATTTTATTTGCTTCATGATATGCAATAAATGTTTTTCGAGTCTATTATTATCAAGATAAGGGATTGGATCACCATGCAAAAAGAACTTGAGTCCACTACAAGGGCCTGCAACACACCAGATTCGAAGAAATTTTGGAGCTTTGCTACCCAAAAAACTCAATCTTTATATGAGCCCAACACTCCAATTTATAGAAAAATGAGAAGGGGAAGGATGGGAAAATGGAAATCCCAAAATCTGTCCTTCAACCACCCTTAGTGTCGAGAGGCATTAAATGGAGTAATATGATTAACATTACTTGCAAAGGCTCCTCATACATGTCCCATGTGCTGCGGCAGTGAGAAAAGAATGATGACCATGCTTCTTAATTGCACTCCCAACCACCAAATGAAACACATAAGCAGAACCCAGCCACGTTTTCTAAAAAAATCTCAATAAATTTTTGATTAAATCTAGAATTTCTTGATTTCATCTAATAAATTGATGGCTCAGAGCCATGATTCCAACGGTCACAACCATGGAATTTTGTGTGATTTCAGAAATGCAAAAGTTATGGCCTTCAAGGAGTGGGCAGCTATTTTGGGTCACATGATCAAGACATTCGTCATTTGTGAGGGAATGAGCATTAACTGATCATGGGCCGAATACCTATTTCTCTTATTTAAATATATCTACCCTCATTAAAATTTTTATGGTCAAAGTCCAATTTTATGAAAATCGAGCTCGGAGTCAAAAGTTATGTCCGTTTGAAGTTTCTAGCAAATGCATTGACTTTTTTCCACTTTACTTTATCAAGTGGCTGATTAAGCTTTTCAAAGACACCAGAAGTCCCAGCCTTTGGCCCGGATGTCCTCAGATATAATTTAATTTCGGCTGAACCGGCTGGTTGCGTACAAGTTCATACTCTGTGTCCCACTTTTCTGAGGTGATCCCGACTTGCTTGGGACAAATTTTCTCGATACACCACCATACCTCGTTCGTAGCCGGCTTTGCGTACTTTTGATCCTCCCAATTGTCTCGGATTCTTCTATTTTTCAAGACTAGGACTTAGCCATATTTCATGATTTTTTATCTCCACCCGAGCTTGTTTTCTCAAAAAATTTTTACATTTTTTTGGTTAAACTTTCTCTTGGGTTTTCTTCTTAGAAAGATTAGAAAGAACCCTTCAGGGAAGACCCCGAAACATGATTTTTGCTTGAATCAATATAATTGCTCAACTAAAGAATTTGATGCATGTTATCAAAATTTTCCTAGAGGGTGAATTTTGGATAACTTGATTTGCATCATCAATGACTTTATTGTTGTTTACCAAGATGATGTAACAATGTTTTCAAAAAGGAGAAGTGACCATTTTCTCACTTAGAGAAGATGATCGATAAGATGTAGGGAATATGGCATCTCACTCAATCCAAATAAATGTCATTTTGGAGTGCAAAAGGAAAAATTTCTTGGTGAAATCGTGTCATAGGAAGGAGTGATGATTGATCCAAAAAAGAGTGTAGGCCATCAGAATGTGAAAAAGTTCCAATTCCAAGAACCAAAAAAAGGAATTCAGTCCTTTTCGGTAGATAAACTTCATTAGAAGGTTCATATCAAACTTTTCACGAGTTGACCATGCCAATCACTTCCATGTCGAAGAAGTATTAGATCATCAAATGGGAGGAGGCTGCCATCCAAGCTTTCAATGGAATCAAAGAGGCATTGAATCATGCCCCTATTTTGGCAGCCCAGTTATAAAAACCTTTCTAATATTTTTCCTTTCCTTCAGAAAACACTATTGCTTCAAGGGAATACTTTGCGTAAGATATAATGTAGGGGCTGAAGGCCAATTGCCTTTTTCAAGAAGGGATTACTGCAAGGAGCGAATTAAAATACACCATCATGGAAAAGCAGGCATTTACCTTGGTCAAAGCAACAAAGGTTTTCAGGCCTTATATTTTAAGTTCAAAATTTGTTTCTTATGTTCCCCATACCATGGTAAAAGACATCTTGTCAGAGATGGAAGTCTCAAGTAGAAGATGTAGATGGGTGAACAAGTTGCAAGAGTATGATATGGACATCCAAACCATGAATTTGGTGAGAGGTTTGGGGTTAGATAAGCTTATGGCTAAGAGAAACTTGCAGACCATTGAGGTAAATGAGGTTGAAGAGGAAAGGGTAGCTATTTTTGAAAAATTGATAAATTCTGAGTGGTACAAGGATGTAATGTTCTATCTCAGACACTTAAACTACCTTGAGCATTTGAATAAGAACTAGAAAAGAGCTCTTAAGTTGGCTTCCCAGAAATATGTCATTACTGATTTTGGGTTGGCATGGAAGAACCTAGAAGGAGTCCTCTTAAGATGCATCACTGAAGATGAAGCCCCCAAAATAATTGTTGATCTCCATGGAGGAGTTTTTGGGGGGCATTTTGCTGCAAGAGTCACAACACATAAGATCCTAAGGGCTGGTTATTGGTGGCCAAATCTTTTCAAGGATGCAACCATGTTGGTCAAAAGATGTGAGAGTTGTCAGTGTTTCTCTAGAAGAATGAAAGCTTCAGGATCCCTACCTTTGCATCCTATGTCAATTGAAGCCCCATTCAGGCAATGGGGAATGGACTTCATTGGTGAGATTTCAGACCCTTCAAGTGCTAGTCATAAGTGGATTCTTGTAGCCACTGACTACTTTACCAAGTGGGTGGAAGCAATCCCCACCAAGAAGGCTACACACCAAGTTGTCATGGATTTTGTGCTAAACAATATTATTTATAGGTTTGGAGTACTAGTCAAAATCATAGCTGATAATGCCATGAGTTTTAGGGCTAGACCTCTGATGGAAATGTGTAAAGGATATGGGATCAATTTAACATATGCCTCTAATTATAATCCCCAAGGAAATGGACAAGATGAGTCCAATAATAAAAATTTTCTAAGATTATCAGAAGAACCTTGGAGTTAAACAAGAGAAAATGGGGTGAACAACTGAAGTTTGTTGTCTGGGCTGATAGGATCACTATCAAAAGAGCCACTGGAAAGAGTCCATTTGAGTTGGTATATGGGACTCAAGCCCTGCTACCCCTACATATGCAATTATCTTCATATCAGTTCATTCAACAACTGGAAGATCAAGAAGTGAGTCCTCATGATGCTCGCATCAACCAGATTGTTGAGCTTGATGAAGAGAGGAGGGCATCTCACCAGAGGCATATAAAGTTTAGAGAAAAACTAAAGAAATTGTTTGACAAGAAGGTCACTCCTAGAGCCTTTAATATTGGAGATCTTGTGCTATTATGGGATAACAGGCATGAGGATAAGGGCAAGCATGGAAATTTTTACTCATTGTGGATGGGCCCTTACTCTATTGACATCAGAATTGGTGAACACACCTTCTTCTTAAAGGATCTAGATGGTGAATTGCTCGAACTTCCTATTAATGCAAGCATCTAAAGCATTTCTTGGATTGATTCCTCTGAATCAAGGTAAACACCTCTTGTATAGTGTATAGTTTTTTTTTTCGTTCTATTTTTTATGTTTTGTTTTCATCCTGTCTGTGGTGACCTATTTTTAGTGGCTTTTTTGTTTGTTTTTGGAGATGGATTCGTTTCTCTTCTTTGTGAGATGAATCTATCACCTAATGGATATTTTGGCACTTGGTCTACTATTGTTCTTGTGGCACTCACAGGGAGTTCCCATCCCGAGTTGGAGCCAATGTTGGTGCTCAAAATGGTCTCGCCCCATCTGTGCCTTTGAAAAATTATTCATTCATGACCTCTATCATTTTCTCCTTCCTCGTATTGTGTTTGGCCAATCCTTTTTACCATTTTAATCTACTCCTGGGTCAAGATCATGTGTGGATCCATATTTATCTCATGGTTCCTTTGTTCCTCTAAAAAAGCTCTATATTTTGGGTCTCCCATGCTCTTTCCTTCAAAACTCACATTTTCCCATTTTCTCCATTCTCCATAGTCAAGAATTTGTTGTTCTTCCATTTTTTCCCTAGGTACTCAAAGAGAAATGAGTTGATGTGTCCCTAAGGATCATGTTTGAGCCTTGTAATAGTCTAAATTCTCTGTCCTTGAAGAAAACCTCATTTTCTGGCTCAAATGGACATTTCTCTGTGTTTTATAGTTTGACGTGCATTTCTCCTAGTCAAATTTGCATCATTAAGTCGACAGGGAAACATGGAACCTCTTTGTTGATGCGGATCAACTTAATACTTTGGAAATTCCATGAAAATCCTCATTTTAAAAATGTGTCCACGTGGAGGAATGACACTTGTTTGAGAATCAACTTTTTGGTTTGGATTTGAAGTAGTGTCGGGAGGACATGTGGAGGGTTGTCGGAAAGAGACACGTGGAGGCTTCCGCTAGGTTTCCCATACTTAGAAAAATTTCAAAAGGTTTTTAGGAAGTCTAGGACATGTGGAGGAACGGTGCTCATTTGAAGATCTACTTTTGGGATTTGCCTTGGAGTAGTCATTAAGAAGGACACGTGCGGGATTTCACTTTTTCTCATGGACTTAGAAATTTTTTATGAAAATGGATGTAGTTTCGTAGAACAGGGACACATGGCGAGCCCATGGCTCATTCGTGGAGGTCTTCACTTGGGTGAAATATAAGAGAAACGACATACAGACACGTGGGGCCTCCACTCACTTTGCATTTTACTTAGACTTTTCAACGGTGAAAAAAAGGATATTTCCTCGAGCTTTACAAGTGGTGCCTTTAGCACGAGCTTAAAGCCTTGAAACAAATTTTTTGAAGAGGGGCGGGACATTTGTGAGCCACGCTCATTCAAGCTATCAAATTTTTGGGACCGCCTCAAGGTACATCATGGTGACACATGGAAATTTGAAAATTCATAGGGGGCGGGGAGGTGGAACATCGGAGGCAACTTAAACTTTTTGCATATTTTCCTCATAAAGGTTAAAATATCAAAAATGGCCCACAATCCTAATGGGAAATAGTAAATGTTTTTTGAGAAAAAGAGTTAAAAGTAAAAGGGGAAGCCATTAGACACGGTAAGGGCGAAGCTACGGGGAAAACTTGGAAAATTTTCCTTTTCAAAAAGAGAGTCAAATGGCAAAATTTCTCCATGTTTCTTTTGGGACCCACCTCAGGACACGTGTCAGGCCCATTTTAAGAAACAAAGGTGTGGGGAAAAAAGGGGAATTTTTTCCATTTTTCTAAAAGGTCGAAAAGATTCAAAGGAAGCCCATGAACCTGTTTTTGCATCTTCCATGTGGATGGCCCACATTTAAATAAAAGATCAATGGCCACTGAGTATCCAAATTTGATTTTCCCCCATTTTCTCTATAAAATGCATGGATGTGCAAATCTTCATGATTTCTTATTATTTTTACACGCCAAATAGAGGGGCGAGTTAATTTTGATATCTAGATTTTTGTGGGAGAGATCCGAGAGATGTCTTTTTCCATTAAAATAGTTTGACTCTCGGGCCCAATCTGGTTTTCTATTTTTCTTCTCTTGAGCATGCAAGGGGCCATATTTGATTGATATGGGGCAGAAGTGGTTGGTGAATGGATGGAGGTGTGTTTTTTCCCAGAAAGGAGTTGAATGTGGGAAGAAATCAAGAGATTTTCCCTCGAGCACCTGAGACTTTTGTAGATCTGATTCTGTGAATCACAAAAGAATCATGGCAAGCACTAGTGCATTTAAAGTTTTTGTCTTTTGGGAGGAAGGGGATCTATTGGAAATGCTATAAAGGGCATGAATTCATCGTGTAAATGGTTGGGATTTTTGGAAAGATCAGGACTGATTCTCTCCAATAGAAAAAGATTGAGAGCCATCCATTTTGAGAAGCCATCTAGAGAATCCTGTATATCTCTCTTTGTGTCAAATTTGATCGTGTCAAGGTGGTTGCAAGTGTACAACCATTGAAAATATTTGAGATTGTTCTGGAAACTTTCCCTTGCTGATAAATTTGATCAAACTTTGAGTTATTTTGTGTTAATCTTGAGTAAAGTGTATTTATTTCATTTCTGAATGCATACGGTAGTTTTTCTTATTTCTATTACAATCTTATACAAAAATATAGTCCAATCACATAGGTCTTAGTCCTTGTGATAGTTTAGTGGCATTTGTAATTTTATTTCTCAGAAGAGCCTTCATCTAGGAATGGGATAAATGGTTTAAAATCACTTTTCTTTCATTTTGTTGATAGAGATTATCTATAAGCCTCTAGGTGTACCTCAAGCATGACTTGGTTTAAATCTTGGTCCTTTATTGGGTCCTCTGACTCAAGCCTTCATGAAAGAATCCCACAGGTTGTGTGAAAGAGTGTTGATCTGGGCCTCCATTGAAGCACATATTCTAGTTGAGGAAACAATTTAACTTTTTGTGGAATTTTGTTGATTGAATCTTTCCATTTTGCATAAGCTCTCAAGGATCTAGTGAGTCAATTCCATCCTGTCTCCCCTCCCACCAAAATTCATTTAACAACAACCAATCCTACCCATAGTACCCCTGTTTTTCATGTGTGTACACAAATGCATAATCTCTGTTACCAAAACATGCAGAAACAATCAGGGTCTCAAATGTCTTTAGTAACCTTTTCCTTGCTATGAGAATATCTCCATAATCTAGAAGTGACAACTCGTGAGAGTCAGATTTTGTGTGTTGATCATATTTTCCCCAAGGCCTTCTCTATAAAATTTATGCAAAAGAAAGGTACCTATATCTCCTTTCAAATAATAGAGGTTACAAAATAGGTTCTCTTACCTTGGTTGAAAGGCACAACCTAAAATAGTTAGGATCGATCACATCCTTTTACATGTGCTACCCACTCCCTTCAGATCCTGAGTGCTAACAAGTCGAGATAGATTGCTTCCCGGCTACAAAATGACATACATGATTGTCTATCTCCTCTGAGTGTCCTATCAAACCCATAATGCTACTTTCTTGAAAAGGAGAAAAATTTGGGTACCAACATGTACAACCTATTTTAATATAGGAAATATGGAGAGAAAATAAGACCTATTTTAATAGGAAAAACGGTAATTGGGAGTTATTACAAAACTATCCAATAAGCCAAATTTGAGCCATACTTTAGAATACGATCCTGGAGAATCGACCTGGAGACCAATCAACAAACCATAAGACATTGAATGCCTAAAGGAGAATCTATCAAGTACATGTCAAGTGGACAGTCATGGCATCAGTTTGTAGTTGTGGAGTTCAAATTAGTGAGATAGGCTGAGGGACAAGTTTAACATCCTTAGTAATTTTCTCGCATTTATATTTGGATTATTCCACTATATCTCATATGCAAATGAGAGATCGTTTGACGATCTATAGGGAATTTATTGAGATTAGTCAAAGACCCAATTTTTGGGCAATGTTTGTACTCTTTTATACTTGCATTAGTAAGACCCCTTAGAGGGCAATTATTTTGGTAAATTGCTAATACCAGGAGATGCAGTATATTTGGTCCTTGTTGAGTTATTTATCCAACAGTAAGAGAAAAACTAGGTCAATCCATGATTGTAATGTAGTGGAGAAGACCAAGTACATAAGCCACTAAGTAGGAGAAATTTTTGTGACAGGTTTATCATGCGAAGTTATTTCCTATAAAATTGGTATTTAAGCTTATTGTACAAGACTCCAAAAATGGAGCATTTTTACAACTAGTTTTGCATGATGTATTAGGAAATGTTTTCCCTTAAACTTGTATTTAAAATTTCTATAAATACCCTGTTAGGGGTGCATATCTCCTAATCAAATGTTTGAGTGACCATTATAGTTGGATACTCATATCTATGAAGTTGGAGATTTGTTAGCCATTTGTGCAGACAATGGAGCTCACAAATGTCATCTCAGAACTTCATTCTATGTAGAGGCATTGTATTGTGTGTAAAAATGGTATGTGAATCACGGTTTCCATTGACATCGGGTCGAAGTTTATTCTGTGAAGAGTCCATCATGGGCATCTAGAAGAATGAAACCTGATATTGTTTTTCAACAAAAGGAGATCTCAAAATATTATTTTGGAACGCCATTCGGTGTCAAGCATTGTGACCACACATTTTAATGTTATCTGATCATTAGACTTAGCATCATGCATTAGAAGCGTTGAGGTCTTGAAAGAGACTTAACATCATGCATTGGAGGCATTGAAGTCTGGAAAGGGATGTGACATCAGGTCGCAACTTCATTCTGTGTAGAGTCTCTTATGACCATGTAGCAGGATGGTACTTGAAAATTCATTGTCCATCACCGACATTGGATCAATCATAGCTCTAAGTAACATGGAGTTCCTTTAAACTAGTTTGGATTCTGAGGAATCAACTAGGAGCTAGAAACTGTGTTATAGAGTCAAAGAAGATCCTTGTTGTTAGATATCTAGATTCTTAGAACTGCATAGTGGGAGCATTGAGGTTTCGTTGGTAAAATTCACACCATATAATGGACGTGTGGAGGTATTCTTCAGATATAAAAGTGGTGCAACAAGAGGTAGTGAGCCCAAGTGCCACATGTCCTAGAGTTTGAGCCATCATTGTTAAATGTTGAGTTGGAAGAATACTATGATGATCTCTTCTCAGAAAAGAGATTTGGAGTTAACAAGATTTTTGGGACAAAAAATATTTCCCATTGGGGAGGTGTGATCTGAAAGACGTTTCAGAGGATATAATTTCCCTGAATATTCCGTAATCGCTCACAATGCGTAAGATGACTCGAGAGATTTCATGACTATTTGAACGTCGAAAATAGAGTTTGTATGCACATCTGGTGGCTGGTCAAACTTTGGTCAACAACTTATCAATGTTGGTCAATGGAAAAATTGATGATTTTTAAATCATCTAATATTAGAAGTACTTTTTAGAGATCTCCAAGACCTTTCCAATGCATTTTTAATGGACCAAATCTGAGTCTCTACGTAAAAATTATGATTTGGAAAAGTTTGGTTAATTGGTAGTCAACAAATGAAGCATACACCAAATGGACAAATGACATCGTGACATGTGACATATCACCAAAACTGAAATTGACAAGTGTAAAATCTGCATGTGACCACATGGATTTATTACTTATACATCTTTCATTAAAGGTGGGTTTATGGTTTTTACCCACATAAAAGGTTTTATAATCTTTTATAAAAAGGAGAGAGGAAAAGTCCACGTGAGAATAAATTTTGGTGGATAAATCCTATTAAAAAGGATTGCATTCAAAGTGTTATTTTCCCCACATAAAGCTTCTCCATCTACATGAAGAGTGGATATTATTATGGGGTTGAGTTTTTAAAAAATGGCTTAAGCTTATTTAAAATCTTAAAAAGAATTAATCCCTTATAACCCGCTCAAAGCCTATTAAGGCTATTATTTGAAGTGGATTAAATATTTGGTGGCTAAATTATTCTTATGCCACAGATAATTTTCTAAGCCTAATCCGTTGAGGATTATTATAGGATCTTTTAAAAAATAAGCCATGGATATTATCAAATATTCTTATATTCTGGCTCCTAATCAATATAAATAGGGACCCGAGTACATTGTAAACACTCACAACTCTAAGCTATTTTCTTGGAGCTCAAAGGAGGGGGAGAATATTTTGGAGAAATATTTATAAGTCCTATTATTATTATTTTAATAGGCAAATATGGCGGTGTTATAATGTGTGGCCATACTAAAATGTGAAGGCCCACATTTGTGAGAAAATAAGTCCTATATTATTATAGGCACATTTGGAGCTGAGGCATGTTCTTATAGGCATGTAAATATGGAAGCCTTGTCATTATAGGCACTATTATTATTATTAAGTCCTATTATTTTTGTAGAGACCCTAATTTCAAATCTTTCCTAAATCAATTCACTCCCCTACCTCATTTGCCACAAAAATACACTTCGAATTAGTCAAATATAATTTGATTAATTATCCATTTCAAATCTAAAAATAGCCTAATCCTTACCACATGTCATTATTTTCCATGTTTTTCTACGATTGAATTAAAAATTCAAAATCAAATCCTCACCCACTCTTTGTGGTCCCCACTCATCTAGAATCCTCCATTTATGAATTAAAAATCCAAAATCAAATCCTCACCATTATTCATGGTCCCCACTCACCTAATCTTGCCCACATTTTCAATCCATGATTACTTAAATTACTATAAGTTAATCACTTCCCAGGTGCTATAAATACAACCTTACCCCTCCTCTCTAAGATACGAGAGAATAAGCTTGAATTCCCGTTTGAGTTCTTGCATCCTTTGAGAAAAGAACATCATTCCACCTCATCCTAATGCCTAAATATCCTCATCTTGAATCACCACAAATCCATAATCCTTTTACTCATTTGGTGCAAAGTAAGTGGATCCTTGTTGTAGGAATGCCTTGCTCTGTCTTGAGAAAAGCACCTACATATCATGCAATCAAGGCTCAATCCGTGTTTCCTAGCCCATTATGAGGTTTGCTACGGAATGTGAAGGAGGAGGTATTATTGTTATTATTTTACTTCCTTGTTAGTAGTGCATTTTTCCTAGCTTACATTCTGGCAAGACGCTTGATTACTTTTGATTTGTTACCATTAATTTTCCAATTAGTGGTTTTATCTGTTCTTTGTTTATTATTGTTCATTATTATCTCATTTTCTGTGCCTTATGGCCTTCTTTGGTTAACCTTCACACTATGGGAAGTGATTTTGTTGTGCGGTGTCTTGTGGTGCATATGCAGGTTGTAGTAACAATGACATTATGACACTCATCATCTCTTTGATCTTTACAATTCTCACTTTCTCGGCATTAAAAAAATTCATTTGTTGCTCTAGCTACTCATGGGTTGTCGTGGATGACAAATTTTGGTATGGGAAACCAATCCAGAAAATTAATTTCTTTATCTCTTTATTTATTTTTGCTACAATAATTTTTTTGTAGGAAATCGCTCTTAGTTACTAATATATATTTTTTAATTTTTTTCCCCCTAAATATCTTATTTTTCACTGTGTATCTAGATCTTAGTTTATCTAATATCTTATTTATTTTCTTTCTCCACACTAGATCTCCTTCCACGACTCAACAAAACAACAAAACAACAATCGATCTTACTTACAAACACATTTTTAACCGCTTAGTTTTTCAATACATTTAAATATTTTCTCCAAAACAAAATTTACTATCTCACTTAGCAAGTTTATTTATTTAGATCTCAATTCTCACATCTCTATCATTTTTCATTTTAAATGCTATAAACATGTATATTTATTTATTAAATAAAAACAAATTGTAAATATCCTAACCTACCTACCCACAACTCCACACCCCATTATCTCCTACATCCCACTTTTTATCAACCACCAACTCGCCAAACACCTCCTCACACCTTAACGCAACTCTCCACCCATCTCTCCCCACTTCCTAAACTCCCAACTCCCCAAATCACCCACCAATCACATCTCCCAAATCTTCGTTCACATCCCCGCCCCCAATCACTCGCCATCCTCACTCCTTCCCCAACTCCATCCTTTGCTCTGAATACTCCTCCATCCTCAACAAGTCCACAATGCCTCCATCTCCACTCCTTCGACACCGCCTCCATCCCCACTCCCTCCACGTCGACTCCCCCTCAACCCTTCCATGCTAACTCCCTCCACAACCTCCACCCATTTTCCCCATCCCATGTCCTATATGCCCTTTTCTACGTATTCACTCCCGATTCTCACCATCCATTCCATAATCTCTATGTTTTCCCAACCTCCGACTTGCCTACCTTCCACGTCACTTCATCTCTCATCTCCCTACCACTTATCATGTCTCCTCCCTTCCATATCACCCATTCTCCCCACTTCCCAAACTCATAAAATCAATATCCCGATTCCTAATCCTCTTGTTCCCCACCCACAAAGCTCACCCCAACACTAACCCTCATGCTCACTTTGAACCTCCACACCCTCCCACCATCTCTTCGCATCAACCTTGATTCCTCCACACCAATCCCTTATCCCAACTCCCACCAGAATCCTCCCTTCACATAATATATTTTTCCTTGCACTCTAGTTGTTGCTTTGAGGTGTGGAAATTGACCAATTGTAAGCCATTTTTGTGATTTTCACTATAAATCTCTATGAAATTTTTACAACGCCGTAGCCTGCAAAATTTGACAATTGTACATTTTCTTTTTTTAGTGGTTTATATCAACACATATTGCTTATTGTTATACATATATATAAATAGATTCACATTACTAGAATTACAACCCACCACTCCCTTTACTGTGGCCATTGTGTTTTCTCTAAGACTCTATGACTTTCCACCGATTTCCAAAACATTTGGTATCAATTCATCTACTCCATTCATCTATGGTCCTAACCTTATGGCATTTTTCTAAGTAAACGCGTTGTTATGCTAACGAAACCCAACTCACCTCCTCAATAATTTGATCATGTCATACATTCAGGCCTTGGGTCTTATGGGGAAATGTTTTAATATTACGATAACTATTCATATTCCAACTTCATATTGAGCTCGTTGTCAAACCAAACATTACCCACCAACTCTAGATTGGAATAATTGGTTTGACTTATTAATAACCATATTTCCATTCAATATCCCTTTATCACCTACCATCTTCCATTCCAAATTTTGCCTAAACTTAGTCCGTAAATACGTTTGCATTATGCCCCCGTATTTATATTTGTGTAAGTCCCCCTTTTTTGTCATATCGATCCACCTTCTTACCATATAAGTCCATATTTTCATCTTCACAGTCGTATACGAGCTTATTCAAACCCACCACGTTCACACTCCCATCAGGTTGCTGATTTGAGTTATTTTCTCTTTATCACGATTTTCATAACACTCTTATTTAATTAAGTCTTTTATCATTAAACATTTTTCGTCACTTTTGGTAGCTTTGTGCACAATTGTTAACAATTTTTCACCATTTAATTTTTAAGTTTGATGTAGTAATTTCTTGTGCAAAACTTTACGATCATAAACAAACTTACTTTTTCAAGATCCATTTTCCAACTTATCGTGTGCGATATTTATCGCTTTTTCAGTAATTATTTTTCAAGATCATTTGTAATCATGTTTTGTGATTTTTGAGTCCTCATTCACCATCTCCACATTTTATTTTATCAACATAATTTTGTGTTTATAATTAATTATTTTCAGTGATCATTCTACTAACCTTGTGTGTAGGTACAAACTACTCATCATTTTCTTGCAGGACCTTTTTCAAAAATACAAGACCTATTCACACCTCTCTTGCCAAACTTATTAGGTCTGCATTCCCCATCATCTTTTGCACACTAGAGGCCACCCGGGCTCCGTAAAACAAATTTTTTGCCTTACATTCCAATTTTCCACGATGACACTTCTGGTAATGTTTTTAACGCTGTTCATTTGTTGTTTTTATTTTTTTGTGAAGATAATCATTATCACTATTTCAAAATCACCACTAATTGTAATACTTATTAAAACTTTACAAAAACATCTATTCCAATTGTATCCATGTATGCTCTTTTTTTGCACCTTTGAGCAATTTGGAAAATAAAAAATGGTCGCAATTTTTTAGTTTCTTGTTCTAACATTAAAGGATCCTCTTTCTTTGTTTTCTAACTATCATTTCAATCATTATTTTACTCCTTCATATTATTAATATTTGTTTGGTCATTGGTTGTGTATGTTCTATTCTTGTGCCTTCGAGTAATGTGGAAAATAAAAAACAGCCATGATCAATTTTCTAACATTTCATTTGCGGGATAACTAATAATTTTTTTTTTGTAGACTTGCGTCACTAGAATATTGTCCAAAAAACACAAAAACAAACAAAAAATCCTGCAAAAGTACCACCATTCAAAGAAAATTGCTCTAACCAATTTTTTTAGCACACTCAGGCACCCTATCATTTTTCACCAATGATTTATTTCAAGTTGGAAATAACCTTCCATTTAAACACTTCATCATTTTATTTTTACACTTAGTAGAGGTGGATTTTATCACCACCAATGATACATCGGTGACGTGGATTTGACTATGACACACCAACAACATTTGCATCTACATTTTACTTTGAGACATAGTCTCATTACAATGTTCGGTATTTACCTCGCCTCTGGTCTTCACTTATAGGTAATGCTATCGTGTAGCACATGCAAGTCACACCTAAATAGCTGTTACAAAAAAGCTTGGGAATCGTCCCTATAAATCTTCGGGAGTTACAAGTAAACCATACATAGTCATCCCCTTATTACCTTCCACCTTTTCATAAAACCTTTTTTTAGACGTGGTGATTCACTCCAAAGTAGGTAAGTAATAATTGGTGAGTCTCATCTAGTGTTGTAAGGTTTCCCCATACCAATTCTCTCCCGTAAAGAATTAGGCATATAAGGACTAAGGTATATCGAAGACACATTTTTTTATAGTGTTAAGAGATTACATCCATCATTCCACATTATACTTGTACGATTGCATGAAACAATGATCATTCCCCGAAAAAATTACCTCCGAGCCAAAACAATTTTATCCACATGATTGCTTACTATTTGTAAATAAAATAGTTTAGCATTTTACTATCACAAAACTTGGCCGATATCAATGTGTTCATTGTAAAATTTAAAACCCTAGTTGTGTTCCACAAAAATCATTTCTCGACTAATTCAATACCAAGAAAAAATGTCCAAACAATCCAACAAAGTAGACGAAAACATCGCACCGATTTCATTATAATGCTTCAACAAACAATACATCTGCCATAGCTTGTCTTCGATTATATCTAACTGATATTAAGTGACTCACATTCACTACCCATATCATCAATTGTCAAAACATCCTTCATATTTTGTTTCAAGCTATATCAAAATAATATTGGGTGATATGTTTGAGGTCACTAATTATTTTGTCAACCATCGCATTTATCCAAATCACAACTGACACAAATCCTTTCATAACTCATTTTGAGTTATATCACAACCATATTAATATTATCCTATTTGCATTACTCTCCTCTTCAACAATCCAGAGCTTATTCAAGACAACTCTATACAACGTGAAACAAATTCCCTAATAACTTGTTTTGAGTTATATCACAATAATATTGAGATAAATTTTTTAAGTTACTTGTCGATGCAAAATCACAGCACCCCTGAATGTTTGCAAATCGATGCGTTGAAACTCTCATTTTTATTGCATAACATGGATATTTTCCCAAAGTGTTGGACTTTGCAATTGTGAAAGCTCTCCGAATGAAGGATGGTTCCTAATCCTCTATTCAGATGCACACATTCAAATTATAGAGGATCTAATTAAAAACCTACTCTAAGTTTCAAAGGAGACATGGTTAAGAAAATGGAAGAAATCAAACCTAAACTAACAAAGGTGATGCACCAAAGGAATGTTGAACATTTTCTTTTCCATTAAACACAAACCATTGAAATGTAACACAACCACCATACACATATAACCAATATTGCAATGAGAGATCAGAGAGGTGTAATGAACACAAGAGAGGGTTGAAAATCATCCACAGACATGTATTATTGCTCCAAAATTTGATACAGTCCATTACAATGGCCAAGAGGCACAAACTTGCATTACAGCTTGAATGGGAGGTTTGAACTCCATAAATCCACTTTAAAAATATAAGAAGGGAGGGTGTAAGGAAAAAATGTCCAACCTTTATAAAAATGCGTCTCCTTACAATATATAGGAAGAGTGAGAGAAGTAGCTAGAATAATTTCAAAATCCTACTCCAACCATCTAAGAAAGGCATTGAATTCACCTGTAACAATGATGGGTTCTACTACAAAACCAATTCCTCCACGTGTTGTTCCTTGTTGGGAAAGAAAGGAATCCCATAATTCATTTTTGGAGTAGGTGAGAAGTCGACACCCTCTAAAAATGACCGAGTGTAAGATTTTCGAAAAGTCCTTTCTTATGAAAATTCGAGCTCCAAGTCAAAAGTTATGGCCATTTGAAGGTCGAGGTGTCATTCTGCAAAAATAGAGGGCTGGGATTTCTGAAACTCTGAATGTCCAAAATGCTGCAACCTCCAAAATATCAAAATTCAAACTTTCAGACATTTCCATTTCAGAGATTAAAACAATTTTCATCATAAAATTTTCTTAAGAGTTCTGAAAGTATGAAACCTGAACCTCTGAAAGTACAAAACCTGGAAGTTTTAAAATTTTGACTTTCAAAATTTTGGACATTTTTCCTTATCAAAAATTTTTCACTGTTCATAACCCAAATCACCTCAAGAGTTCCCAAAACCCAAAATCCGAAGTTCAAACTCCAAAACTTGAAAGTGTCATCGTGTTGACCCCGAAACCTACATTGACTTCCGAAGTTTGAACCCTTTCGAGATTCGAAATTTTGGGATTTTGGAAAAAATTTGTCACTTTTCCTATTTTGCCACTTTGGAGACCTCTAAAACCCTAAATCCGAATATCTCAAACTCAAACTTGAAAGTTTGAAATTTCAGACTTTTTGAATTTTGGATTTCGGTATTTTTCTCTCTTTTTAAATTTTTTTCCATCGAGATCCCTGAAATCCTCAAATTTTTGACTTTCGGAGTTTTAGGTTTTAGAACTTTTCCTCCATTTTCCAACTTCATGCTCACCGAGACTTCCAAAACCTCAAAACCCAAAAGTTTGAAATTTTGGACTTTTAGAGTTTTGGGTTTTAGAATATTTGACTCACCGAGATGTTCGAAAATCTCCAACTTCAAAGTCCAAAACCCAATTTTTAGAATTCTTCCTTTCCCAAAATCCCTACAACTTGCTCAGCCTACTTCAACCTTTTAGAACAACTCTGAAATGCAAGCCCTCTTGATGCATCAACACCTCCATTTCAATCCGTGCAAGTTCTTGTTTGCCCAATTTTTCCCAAGGGGAAATTTTGGATAACATTACTCTCCTTATTAGTCATCACGAGCTTATTCAAGCTAAATCCAAAGAAATAAAATTCTCATTTAATCACACTAGCCGAGAATTCGCACCCACTTTTTACAGCTTTAATCAAGCACCCACCTATCTCATCATGGTATTCACACATAGTCACAATCATGAAAATGATGATTAAGAAACTGTAAAAATAGAACTCACTAATGAAGAACAAGAACAAGTAAATAGGGTGATAAAACAAAACAAAAATGAATATCTATTACGCATCCTAGCCATGGGGAAAACTACCCCCTCCTTTGGGACTGAAAATTTAAACAAACTTATCGACAACGGTGAATCAATTTCTCACAACGAATTACCAAACAATCCAAATATCTCTTCGTCTAACGAGTTTTTCACTAAAATCCAAGACTTAATAAAGAAACTTGAGGAAGTAACTATCGAGTTGAAAGGTTAGAAGACTCCAATACTAATGAAATTCTTGATAACCCATTCCCTTCCTCTCCATTCGTGTAATAATGGAAACATATGAAAGACACCATTCAAGGACTACAAAATGAATCAAAACAATTCAACTTTGAAGAATTATTTCCTTATCCATTTAATACAAAGATATCACGCTTACCATTTTCGTCATCCTTCGAAATCCCAAAATTTGATGAATAAAAAAGAAAAGATGACCCCCATGAACATGTCAAGGAATTTTCCTATAGTGACATGTATCTTTTACGATTATTCCCTCAAAGTTTAGGAGGACAGGATTTAAACTAGTTTTTCCATCTTCCCAAAGGGTTAGTCACGACATTTGCAGAATTATTGGAGAAATTTGTTAAACATTTTTCCTACAACTTAGACTTAGAAATAACCATGCTTGATATCTATAACACCAGACAAAGGCCCAACAAAAACATTTCCACCTTTTTACATTTATGGTGATGAATTGCAAGAAGATTTACCCGCTTAATACCTGAGAGACAACTAGTTAGCATTTTTGTTCCAAATCTCAACGCGGAATTATCCTTCCACATGAAAATGCATTGTTTGAATATTTTTGAAGAAGTCATTTAAAAGGGAAGAAAAATTGAAAAATCCCTCATTTCTAAGGGCTTACTTAAAGCACCCTTTAGGGACCAACCTTATCAAGACACACCTCAAAACCAGGATAAATCCAAATTATTTAACCAAAACTGAAATATATTCAACGTTGGTGTTACTGATTCCCACCATGCATGAATCATTAAAAAAATCCCATCAAGACATTAAAATCCAAACAACCAATCATAATCCTAAGAAAGGAAGTTCCTTCTCACGACCAAAGAAGACAGTTCACTCCTCTTGGAGAAAGCCTATCTAGTGTCTTTCATCACTTGGAAAATACCAACATGATTACATATCCCATCGTCAAACCCTTCAAAGAAGGACAACCCAAACCAAATTGGTATAAGGAAAATGAATATTGTGATTACCATCCCATAAAAGGTCACTCTACAGATCGATGCATGCAACTCCACCATTACATCCATGACCTAATTGAATGTAGAGATATAGAAGATTAAAATACTTTTGAGACAAAAGCACCTAATGAAAAATTTCACATGTTCAAAAATCGCTTAACCATGATAATAATTCAATATATAAGGGTTACTCATCAAGAAATGTCGAGTATGACTTAGTCATCTTGACCATATATTATGACCAAGACAGAGTGGAAACTATAAATATCAGAACTGATTGTGCGATCACCATCCGAAAGAAAAAATGTGGATCCCTACAACAAAAAAATATTCCACTTTATCTCTCACACCACCTCCTAACCCGCCATCTATTTCTGCCACCAATTCCACTCGCCTCCCGCGCCATCATTCAATATTGTCAAACAATTAGAGGAGCCTACTAGTAGACATTTCCGTCATGGAATTACTTAATTCTTCTCCCACACTACAACACATCCTTATGCAAACAATTAATAATGCTCGTGTCCTTGAGGATATTAATTCAACATAATTCCAGTCTTTAGTTGCACATCTTATGGTCCTCAATCCTATTTTATCCTTTTCTCTCATCGACCTTCTTAATCCCATTATCGCTAATAATCAATCTTTATACGTTGAGGGTTATATAAATCATCATAATATCAAGCACATATTAATTGACAATGGTTCCGCATTGAATATTTTTTCATGAAACTTTTATGTTGTTTAGGTTACAGTTAAAATGATTTATAAAATAATATCATAACCATTCGTGGGTATGATAATAGGTAAATAAATTCTAAAGTTACAATCACATTGCCTCTTCAAGTTGGACCCATCACCTTAGAAACGGTATGTCATGTGGTAGATCTAGAAGTTGCATCTAAAATTCTCATTGGTTGACTATGGATTCATGCCATGAAATCCGTCCCATCAACATTCCACCAATGTATTGAATTTCCTCATTTGGAGAAGGAATTTACATTACGTGTTGATCATCGACCCTTTGATTATTTTATATTCCTCGAAGGATGGTATTGACATGATCACTTTTGTCCTTCAAAAGATAAGTACGCTCCACCTCGCGTAATCCCTAATGAAACATGCATTGATCTAGATACACTCCCTAAAAATGATCCAAAATCATCATCTTATAACCAAACCACATTTTCCAATCCATTCTCTTCTGCTAACCAACAATCTTCAACTAGTCCTCCTCCACTAATCAATCATCTTCTTCCACTAATCAAGCTTCTTCTTCTAAGCAACAACTATTCTTCCACGACACCATCTTCTTCCTTTCCTAGTTAACCTTATTAATCTAACTACACCTCTTCTATTAAGATACCTTCTCCGTGAATAACCAAACTTCATCCTCTAATCCACCCCCTTCTTCTTATAACCTAGACTCTTCATCTTTTAGAACTACCAAATTGACTTCCCGCCACATGAGGTACATGTTGGTCCCCCATACCACACATTTAAAATCATTGACAAAGGATGTGGTGAATATCAATTTCAAAATATGTAAAACTCATTTTACATCAACAAATCCCCACACAACTATAGAAAACCCAATGCTTGAAATATAAGAATCCATCCCACTTACTAATGGGATAGTTAGTTTGGAAAAGATTCAATTATATTGACAATGATCATATTCCAAGTTCTTCAATATCTTGGTTATATAATGATGAATTTGGTCCATGTTATGAGTCCCTTCAATTTACCAAATCTCATCGCATAATGAAAAACATGTGATGGAAGGGTAAAGGGCTCGGATACAAATGAACAAGGTCATTTAGACCAAATCAATTACACACAACATCATAGTAAACATGGTTTGGGTTTGAAGGTATTTGAGGTTGCTGTTGTATTAATTTGAAGTGATAATGATGACACTAACTCTAATAATGACACCAGTCTCCATGTAGCCTTTTCGAGGACCTCACCGAAACACATGTTTACTTTGAGCATTTATCTATCAATGTCATCAATTTTTACCTACACATTCAAATCTCGTAGACCATGTCCAACCAAATCATGCGGCCATGGACATGTTCCAAAATGATGAAGCCATCGAAGAATTCCTTAGAACTCATGACCAAATCCCTACTTCTACCCATAGAAAAGTATTTGAAATAAATCTAGATTAATTAAACTATTTTGGCGAAGAAATAAATTATTTAGATCCTTCACCTTCAGAAAATTTGGATCGAAGCATAAACAAAAAAATTCCCATACTCAAAATTTCATTGCCACCACCCTATGAAAAAAACATGTCAATAAAATGTCTCAAAATCACACCCAAAAATCTTGTACCAAATCCCTAAATCACCCGACACCAAAGACCTACATCAACCATTAGCATCATTCTCTGAAAAGGATGCATCTAAAATTCTTGTAGAAGAAACTAAAAACATAAACATTGGAACCACTTAACAACCAAATTTTTCACAACTTGACATTAGTCCTGCCTAACCAAGAATGCATGGAATTGATAAAATTCCTTATTAAATTCAAGATATCTTTGCATGGACATATAAGGACATGTCATGCCTAGATCCATCTCTTGTAGTACACCACCTTGTGGTGCATCCAGATGGAAATCCTGTAAAACAAAAACTACGCAAAATGCATCCCCAATTTGCATTACTTGTAAAAGCGGAACTTGAGAAATTCTTGGAAGCTGATTTTATCCGACCTATTGATTATTCGACATGGATATCTAACATAGTTCCTATATCCAAGAAAACCCTAGACATTTGGATATAGATATACTTCCGATAAATTAACAAGGCTTGTCCCAAAGATGACTTTCCCTTGCAAAATATAGACATGATAGTTGATTCTATGACAGGCCATGAAATTCTCTCCTTAATAGATGGATTTTCTGGTTACAATCAAATACGTATTGCTGAAGGGGATCAACATAACACAACATTTACTGCACCATGGGGCACCTTTTTTATAAGGTAATGCCTTTCGGCTTGAAAAATGTAAGTGCCACCTATCAATGAGCAATGACTATCATATTCCAATATATATTACATGATATCATGGAAGATTATGTTGATGATATATTAACAAAATCAAAAAAATGAATAGGGCATCCAAGTGTGTTGAGACATATTTTCCATGATGGTGTTTCATATCAACTAGTTACTCAAGAAAGATGCACAATTTTAATGGAACCACAATTTCCAAGAGTCTTTTTCCAAGTTTAAAGAATACCTCTAGCCCACCTTTTCTTATGTCACAGGTTGCCAATAAACCCATGTTACTTTATACATTTTCCAGTGAACATGCCATAGGATATTTGTTAGCAAAAGATAATGATCAAGCAAAAGAACAAGATATATATTACCTTAGTTGAACACTTATTGAGCACAAAGTACGTTATTCCAATAACAAAAAGTATTATTAGGAATCACCTTTGCATTCCACAACTTATGTCATTACTTTCTCAATAACACAACTAAGTTGATCACCAAGATTGATCCTCTCAAGTATCTCTTGTCCCGACCCATTCTCATAGGAAGAATGTCTATTTGGGTCGTACTACTTAGTGAATTTGATGTCGAGTTTGTTCCATAGAAGGAAATTAAAGGACATGTCCTTGCAGACCAACTTGCCGAGGCACCCCTTCCTAGCACAGAACCACTTCATTTTTCTTTTCCTGATGAAGATCTTCTACACATAGACATCGTGCAAACTTAGACTCTATTTTTTGATGGATCTTGTAATCTCCATGGCTTAGGGGTTGGTATATTTCTTATCACACCTAGCGGACATGTTATCTCAAAATAATTTTGATAAGCATTCCCATATGCCAACAATATCACAAAATATGAAGCTCTAATCGTAGGATTAAAACTAGCTATATCTTGAAATATTACTAAATTAGTTGTATTCAGTGTTTTTTTACTTATCATCAAACAAGTTACTTGATGAATACTAGGCCAACGATGAAAACGTATCCCATATAAATGCATGGCAGATAGTCTTTGAAGATATTTTTAATTAATTAGCTTTGATCCAATCCCCATAATTCATAATAAATCTGTTCACGCTATGACAACCATTAGATGCCTATTATAAATCACATCTAGTTAACCCCATGCACATTTTCTCATAGAACAACTCTAAATGCCTCGCCTATAATCTTCCTAAAAATTTATGGTATGTGAAATAGTGGTTTCAAATAACTCTTGGTACCATTATCTTTATACCTTCATTCGTTATAAAACATTTCATGCTAACATGAAACCAATGCATAAATGTAATTTAGCATAACATGCATATCGTTACACCATTTTAGTAGAAAATATTTATAAATGAGGATAGGATGGCTCCTGGTCTGATTTCTTAATTAGGAAGAAGCCTCAAGTGTCCTAACTTAAGTCCATTCTAGTATCTCATGGAGCACACACGAATGATATAGCCTTAGCCAAGAAAATCTTGCGAGTTGAATATTATTGGCCCACCATGGAAAGTGACGCATGCCATTTTGTCAAATTATTTCAAGTATGTAAAAATCATTGAAATATTAACCATGCACTTTCCCAAACATTGCAATCGATAACCACACCATGGCCCTTCTCTCAATGGGGACTTGACCTCATTAGTAAAATCAAACCAACATCATATGATGGACATAATTTCATCATTACCACTATGGATTACTTCACTAAATGGGTGGAAGCTATACCTCTCACCTATATTACCAGTAGCCAAATATCGAAATTCAGTTTTAATAATATCATCTAATGATTTGGTATTCCATCCACTCTAGTCACAGATAATGGAAAATCTTTTAAAAACCAGGATGTAAAAGACTTAGTCAAACATTTCACATCAAACTTAAGTGGTCCACTCCATACTACCCTCAAGGTAATGGTCAAGTAGAAGCAACCAAAAATACTTTAAAATCCATCATGGAAAAAATTGTCAACACCCATGGATGTAATTGGCATACTCAAATTTACCTCGCTCTTTGGGCTTACTGTACATCTTACCACACGGCTACTAGAGCCACCCCATTTTCCCTCATTTATGATTGTGAAGACATTTTACCTATTGAGATAGAAGTCCCATCCTTGAGAATCTCCCTTAAAGATGTAATTAATGAGGATGAATACCGATAATCATGAATTCAAGATCTTTAGCTTCTCGATGAAAAATTACTTAATGCTCACAATCATCTTCAAGTCTATCAAAGCTAACTAAAAATTAATATCATAAAATGGTAAGACCCGGATATTTCAAATTGGCAAAATCGTTTTAAAAGAAAATAAGAATAATACCACTAAAGAGAGATAAAATCAAGGAAAATTTGTGCCTAATTGGTTAGGACCCTATGTAATTATAGCTAAATTTGGCTCTAGAGCCTATACGTTGGCTACCGAATATGGTCAAGAACTTGATGAACCAACAAATGTAATTCATTTAATGAAATTTTATCATTAAGGTATTCAAGATTATGGGAAACAACAATGTGTACATTGTTCCTTCATGTAGCTTATATCCGAATAATTTCAAGTTATTCATTTCCATTGGAAGATATTTTCATTATCAAAATCACATCTTCATAGTTATCATCATGAGACAGTGTTAAAATAAATCTTATTAAGTCTTGTGAGTATCATACTTCTTATAATATCTCCCATTTTCAGTTGCTTTTACCTATGGTCATGCCTAGAAGATTACCGATGGTAATATATTCACTTTAAAGAAATTCCCTCTTTCAAAACAAAGCTCTAAACTTCTCTACCCAGTTCGTTTGATTGTCCATCTGAGTCTTTGGTGTTGAAACCTTGCATCCTACTAGTCATGTGGGGCTAAGATTGGGGGTAGACGTTCCTTCCCAAATACAAAGCACTATTGTAAAATTCCATCAATTCCATAAATTATGAATAATTCATTGTCACATATTTTGTCCTTCATAGTATTTGGTGTTGAGCACACACTTCTTCTTGGTAGTGTGAGACTAGGAATGGAGGAAGGTGCCCTTACTCATCTACGTCTTGGATTCAATGATAAACCATTTCATTTTACAGGTGGCATGGGATAAAACGTAGAGGGTAATTCTCATAAAAGCATAAAAATATTGCAAAAACATTCAAAAATTCGAACTAAAAATAAAAATAAAAGATTTTACTCACCTATGTTTTTCCTTTAGTGACGAGCCCTTACTTCTCACTAGTAGCATGGATCAAGGCATAAGGAGTCATTTCAATAATATAAAATCTTACAAGTACTTTGCAATTATAGACTCCCTAAAGAAGTAATTTATATGCCTAAGTGAAGAGAGAACTATCCCTTCACCTCATATCCTACCAATCAAGAGAGGCCACGCAATTGTCTAAGTCTAGCATGTGATTAATAGAGTTAAAGCCATTCTTGAAACCGGTTGAGTAACATTAAGAATAATTGAGTCATAATTTCCCAAAGGGATTTTTGTTAGCATTTGTCTTTATAGTCATTATCTACCTCTTGTTTTTTTGATTCTCGGTGATGAGTCCTCAAATCTTACTAGTTATGTGGAGTCAAGAATGGACTGGACTTCTTTTTATCATATCATCACCAACATATCCTGCCAATGCAATGAAATTTTTTGTGTTATTCAAAGCATGAGTTACCACGAGGAACACAATACATACAGATAATATCTTGGTTTATCACTTGTCAAAATAAGTCTACATTCGGTCCATAAATTGCCACCAATAGTGTAACAATCCGTAAATCCAAAAACATTAAAATTAAATAATTAAAAAAATCCCAAAATCCAAAAACATTAGAAAATCGTCAAAAATAAAAAAACATAAAAAAATTAAAAAAATACATTCTAAAAAATATTGTAAACTCTACAAAATCACAAAAAAAAAATCTAAAATAATAAATATAATTCATCCTTTGAACTATTATGCCCAACGAATGATCCAATCACATTATGACTATGAAATTCAAACCACTTCTCCTCGTGTGAATCCTCGCTTGGGGAGAATTTGGCTCTCATTGTTTCCTTGTTTGAGGAGAATGACCCAATTCTTTTCATGTCCTTGTATCCCTCGCTAGAGGCACATCTAATCAATCTCACTCTGGAACATGTTAGGGACATGTTTACTAGTTTTTTTGTTGCATTATTAGTTACAAGTAATTTCTTGTTTTCTTGTATCTTGATATACTACAGAGAATCTTGATTTTATGTATCATGGTGTTCTCTATAATATACTAATGGTATCTGATTACATATTGTCTTGGGGCATCATACTTTCTTGATGGCCTCTGCGTCTATGCTCTCTTCCACTTGTATATCACATTGGGTCATCAAACCTTTTCACGGCCCCTATCTATGCTATCACGCATATTACGGTCTATTCATCCTAATCTTTTATATCACGATGCATCCTATTATGTGCTATATTAAAATTGAGATTCTTTTCATCACATGAGTATCTTCTTACATGATTGACATCTTACTTTACACCCCATCCATTCAACCGTACTAATACGTTCCCTAGTTTGATTATCCTACTAGATCACAATTCTAGTTGATTTAATCCTACTTGAATATATTTCTCAAGTAGCATTCGCTATCGAGAAGCTCCTTCTCCCCACCGTGATCACCATGTATTTGATCCATTCCACCTTGCTCGTCATTTCTACTCCTCCACCAATTCTCCATATATTAACCTCCTCACCATTCCTTTCCCTCTCACCCATTTTTATGCTTTCCTTTCACTCTTCTACTTCCCACTTGACAATATTACTCAATAGCCCCTTCTATATGGGATCCTTAGTGGAAGTTTACCCTCTCCCTAAGATCTTCCCCGCTATAGAAGCTTCTCCACCACCTGCCCTCTCATAAAAAAAAATCCCCACCACACACATCTTCCCATTCCACTTCTTCTACTTCTCATTCTCACATCATTACTCTCACCATGTAGGCATCCCAATTCAAGAATCCCCTCACACTCTTTGTTATCCAATACTTATATTCCTTCATCCATTCATGTTACACTTCTTTATTTCACTTCTTCCGTGTTATCACCTCCTCTCGTATCCTCTTCCACTCGTGCATACTTCACTCACTCTTTTCTCATCCATCCTAACCTCTATCTTATTCCTGGTCATCCTACTTCGCACGCTCTCATAGTATGGAAAATTCACTTGAGGTTTCCCCTTCAGTCCATCTTGTCATACCCTATCCCTATCAAATCTATCATCATTATTCTTCTTCTTCATCTTAGAGATCTTACTTAACCATTCTGGCTGCATGACAATCCTACTTAAGAATTCCTCTTAAGGTTGATCTTCCCTATGGCCTTCCCCATCTTATTTCTCCTACCTCTCATCGCGATCATCTTCTTCAACTAACCATTCCACCCCTGTACCCAATACAAATTTGTCTTTCTCCTTGCATATCATTCTCGTTAGTTTGGTGATCATATGAAACCACTCGACAACATGACAATCTTACTTAAGAGTTTCTCCTAAGCATGCCATGTCATCTTGCACTCGCCCATCACTCTACATTCTCACGATCCATATTTTATCTTCATTCCCCATCATCACATTTTTACCACCGCTATCACTATCCTCTACTTGGTAATCTTACTTAACCACTCGCACAACATGGTGATCTCACTTAAGAGTTGATCTTAGGGATGATCTATCTTCTTGCCTTTCCCCATCACTACCCATCCTTCACCCTTAACATTTTCTCAAAGATTCCCCATTATCACATCCTCTTATGTCCTCTTCCATTCTCTCATGAAACAACACTTCTCACTTTCCCACTTGTCATCTCTAGTGTCACTCCTTGGCAATCTTACTTAACCACTTCCGTTGCATGACAATCTTACGTCATGGTCCTCCTTATGGTAAACTTGTAATTTTAAAATTTTCCCTCACCTCATTCTTTGTTCACTTTGTCGATCGCTTATTGATTGTCCAAATTTATTATCCTGTGAGGGATGAGCAACATCATGAAACTGTAAGGATGCTTAGAGACAGAAAAATCATGATATAAGTCATTTTTAGCCGAGGATGTGATTCGGTGACTCTTTGTCACTCATGCATTGGATAAATGGATATTACCTCACTAAGGGTTTGATCCACCCTCACTACTTTAGGTTGTGCCTTCAACTAGGGTGAGAGGACCCATTCTGTAACCCGTGTTGGTGAAGGATACCAAGAGATCCTTATTTACACAATTTTCATGAAAACCTTGAGAAAATATGATCAATAGAACACAATCTAACTCTTATGAGTTGTCACACTAGAGAATGGAGATGTTTCCTGGAGAAGGTTTGGGTTACTAAAGACAATAATTGAAACCTGATTGTCTCTACATATTTTGGTAGTGAATTTTTTTAAATATTTGTGGATACACAATACAAACAGGATAGTTCATGTAGGATTTATTGTTTGAGAAATTTTTTGTGGGAAGTTAAGCACGATAAAGTTGATTATACTAGATATTTGAGATCCTTTACAAATATTGGAATGCTCATAGACAAAATGCTTCAAAATAGCCAAAATATTCCTTTAACCAAAAGGTGTGTATCAATGGAGGTTGAGAGATGAATGGTTTCATACACTCTTTAAGAATTCAACACAAAGGCTCATGCTAAAGACTCAATTAAACATTGAAAGTCCCTGATTCATCACACCTAAGATACACTCATAGACTTACAAACAATCTTTATCAACATAATGAAAGTAAAGTGATTTTAAATTGTTTATTTGCATCACAAGATGAAAGCTCTTCTCACAATGAAATTGTAAATTCCACAATACTAACACATGGAAAAGATCTTGTGTGATTTAGAGGGATTTCAACATAAGATTGCAATAGGAAAAAAAAAACAATTTGAAAAAATTTTGAAATGAGAAAAACACAATAATGCTCATGATCAACACAAATTTATTTCATGGTTCATTAGAATCATTAGCATGGGAGAGTTTCTTAAAAAATATCATATCTTAGTAATCGCTATACACTTGTAACCATATTGATGCGACTAAATCTAAAACATAGGAAAATAAACAGGTTTCTCAGACGTTCTCTTGGTAAAATGGTTTGTCACAAACTTTCTCATAAAATTTAACCCCCTCTATGCAAGAGTATTCTCATTTCATTTATACAATTTCACTCGCTCAGTCATCCCAAATTTTCCCCAAAAGTGTAAATCTTCAAGAGAATATTCATCTTTACAACATATCATTTAATCATGTTTATTCCCTTAAAAATATCTTACTTTATGTTGCGAAGTGGATAAATAATGAATTGATCATGTTTCTCAGTTCCTCAACTATGACTGGGATGCCATGCTAAACTTTTGAGTTTCTTTTAATCATTCTTTTCTTTTTTCATGTAAGGAATACCATTTTTAATAATTCTCTGGGCCTCCATATGGCTTGATATGATAAGCAATCCTTTTCAACTTCAATAACACACCTTGAGGAATAGATACTTAAATTCGTGTCACTCAAAATGAGTGTCCTCACATGGATTATATCACATAGCTGCACCGCGAGTCCGAGTCAACCAAGTATGAAGAGGAGCAAGTGGAATCCTCCACGTGTTTCCTTAGTGCAACCGCAAAGTTGAAGTCCGGAGGTAGGTTCCAAAATGAGTGTGGGCTCTCTACGTGTTCAAAACCCTAGAGAGTTACATGATTTGCTGAAAATTTTGAGCATGGGAAGGCCCAACGAAAGCTTCCACGTGTATGTTTGGTGCAACATCAAAGATGGAGTCTTGAGGTGGGACCTCAAATGATCATAGGATCTCCACATTCCCTCAGCCATTGAAAAAGTCTTGGTATAAAGTGGAGTTAGCGGAAGCCTCCATGTGTCTCTTCGGTGCACTTTTGATATGGTGCCCAAAGCGAGACCCAAAACAGTACCACGATCCCTCCACATGTCCTGGGCCCAAGAAAGTCACTTCTATCATTGAAAAGTATTAGTATAAAGAGGAGCTAGTGGAAGCCTCCACATGCCTAGGGTCTAAGAAAGCTGCATCAGATGCTTGTAAAGTCCAAGTATGGGAAGATCTAGCGAAAACCTCCATGCGTCTCTTCGGTGCTCTTTTAAAAGTCAAATTAATGGCTAGGTCACTAAATAGGTGTGTGCCCTCCACATGGAAAATATTTGAGTTGAAGAAGGACAGGGGATGATTTTCACAGTTTGTATCACTTAAAGAAATTGTGTATTTTTGGACAATTTGGCCCGCCCATCTGCTTTTGATATAGGCTTTACACATGGCTTTCATGGGCGTCGATGGGGCTATGGTTTACTTTATGATTTTCATTTGTTTTCAAAAAAAAGTTGAGAATCTCAAAATTCCCTAGTGACTCACCTCCCCTCTTTTAAATTTTGATGTGGGCATTAGCAGGTCTCACGCTTCACTTTTATACTTTATTCCTTTTTCATAATAAAGCTAAAATTTCCAAACATCTCTGGCGACCCACCTTCCCGCTTTGAATTTTCAATGCTGACTCAAACATGTGACATTATTTGGTCCCCAATGAAATTGTGGCTCATTTTATAACTTTTCTCCTTTTCACAAAAAATCTGAAATTTCCAAAATACCTCCACCTCTCCACCTCTCCGCCTTTGATTTTTCAAACCACCATGTGTCCTTTTTCGGACATTAGGAATTCCTTTAACACTTTTACACCTTCCATCATAATGCCTCAAAACACAAAAAGGGCTTTCTTTCATGCAACCACTTGGTTTATGACATGTGTACATCTTCGGTGTCAAAGTAAGAATTTTGCTTTGCCGCTTCACATTTTTGAATAGCCAATTAGAAACTATCATGGCCACGGGACCAATTTGAGTTTTTATAATTGTGACAAAAATGACAAGTTCACTAAATAGACTCGACATGTCACATCCAATTAAAGACAACCACGTAACCACAGATGTTGGGACATGATTGACATAGAAGATATGACTGTGGAAAAATAAAATGCGGGAAACCCCAAATTCACACCCAAATTACAAATTTTTTCTCATGGACAGAGAAAGGCATAAGCAATACCTAGATCAATGTGATCCATGACCATAGAGACAGATTTACAACAATACCCTGGTAAAGATAAAATATTTATGCATCCACATAGGGAGATAGAAATTTCATCAAACTAGGTAGGATGAGAAATTTTGAACAAACAAGATGAGATTAAATTGAGCACCAACATTGGCTCGACTGGGATGGCTACTCCCTACAAGTGCCGCAAAACAACATAACAAACTATGTGCCAAAAATCCATTGGGAAATAGTGTTAAGAACAAGCTTGCAAAGTAGAAAAATAATTTCCAACCTCCCAAGAACAAACTGCGAAAACCAGAAAGAAGCTCGGTCACTAGGGACCAGGAGAAATGAAACAAAAAATTCATAAACAAAAAAGAACTAAAAGACTGTACAATGTACAATGATGCATGCCTTGATTATGAGAAATCAATCAAGGAAATGTTTCAAGTGCCTCCCATTCTGAGTACAACCAAGCCAAGAAGACTTGATAATTTTTTAACAATGGACATATGCTTGTTTTGATTCTCTATCCAAGTTGGTACCTAGCCATATTTTTTGAGATTTATCCTTTTTGCCTTTACAAGATCTAGAAAAAACCCCATCAAACATCAGAGTCCAGGGAGAACCAATCTACTAGGGATATTTGCACTCATCAATTTTGTGCTCCTTAAAATCAGCATTTCCCAAAAAGTTACTGACATCAACATCTCGTGTACAATACTTCTTAAGAAACATTGCTATGGTCCTCAATGATATCCAACATTTTATTCTCACTATATAACTTCACAAGGTTTCCCTCAATTGGTATGGTGGCATATGACATGTCCAATTATATGCTTCCACCCACACTAGCTGCCCATTTTCTAGACAATAACATCCCCCACTTGGCAGATACCACAAATAACCACATTCTGGTTAAGCATTTTCCTAGATAATCTACTAGTTGCACTACCATTCGTTTGACATATCTAATCACTAGCACTTGTCTTGAATCCATAGTAGTACATTTCCCAAAAGCTTTTGTTACCTTGATATTTAACTTGTTCATTACCTCAAGAGGCATTACATTACATGAGGCTCATGAATCAAACATGAAGTTATGTACCAACCTATCTTTAATAATCAAAGTGGTAAAAAATGGATTGACATCCAACTAAGACTCAACCAGAGAAGTTCCCAAATACACCTTAGATAACTCACCCAGTTCCTCCAATGCTTCTAGTATTTCAGATTCTGTAATAACGAGAGGAACCTCTATATTATTAACATTTTTTCCTTGAGTAATATTTTCTTCTTTAAATACCAAATATTCAAATGCCCTTTTCCTATGGTTAGGGATCTTGAGTAACTCAACAATGGGAACAGTAACCTTGATCTGACTCAAGATTTAGGCTACGTCACAAGGAACATATTTGGGTAAGGCAGTATTAGGAGGGAGATTCCCCACTTCCTTTGATAGTATAGGAGTTTTCAAAGTCTGGGAATGGGCAAGAGCACAAATTTTATTTGGGGTAGTTAGGCCTTTTCCAGATGCATATTTCTTAGGGGTTTCCTTTAGGATATTTGTAGGAACTAGAAATTTTGGTTTGGTTTGTGGCCCTCCCCCTTTGATAACCTTATTTTTGGAGTTATATTCTTTCTCCTAAGTAACTACTGCATTCATCAACAATTACATGTATTGTTTAGAATGGATCCCTCCATCATAATTTTTAATCATCAAGGCCCTTAAGTATTCAAAATCATGATTAGGAAGATAAAATTCTTGCACCATATCAATTTTAAAAGTATTAATAGGAGGAAGAGGTAATACCCGGTGAACACAATCCTAGAAGTTTTCAATAGTTCTTTCAATTATCAATTAAGTTGAGGTTTCCCTCTATCGTGAGTTTGCAGGGCATTCCATCATGCACACATCAACATAAGTCTCATCATCATCTGATTCCTCAACTCCTTGATCTACATCACATGGGGAGTGTGGTAATAAACACCTATCACAATACTCGATAAGATTAGCCTTCTCCACAGTAGCAACCCTGGAAGTCAAATGATTAGGAACCAATTGTTTCACCTTTTTCTTAGATAGTTTCTTAGAAATTTTGGTGAAATATATAGGGTAATGGGCATAGGATGAGTACCTATTCAAATGTCGATCGATGGGTTGTTATGCGCGTATGACTTCCGAATCCATAGCTGATCATGAGAGCTTCCTTTTGGCTAGGAGGAACTACCCAGTAAGAAAACAAGACCACCGTAAGGAATTTAAACAATATGGGTAGTGAACTGCCTAGCATGTGCTAGGTCTAGGAAGTGTGATACTTCCTAGAAAGTTGTTAGTCCACTGTTTTAAACAATTCAATGTTGTAAAAAAGTAAATCCTATTGTTATTTTAAAATGATTTAGGTATCTCACTTAAAAACAAAATAAGAAATAGATCTAATCTAATGTGCTAAGCTAGAATAGAATTCAAAGGTCAAATGATTGGTTAAGGTTCTGGGGTTTAGAAAAGGTCTCGGGTAGATCACGGGGAAAGAGGGTGAGATAAAATTAAGTGGGTAGGTATCTCATTAAGGGGTGTGTGGGAAAACACAGAGGCCAATGTCACTCGGGGTGATCGATGGCGGTTAGGCGTAACCGATCTTTGGTTCTTATCGCGATCTAGAAATGTCACTGAGAATAGGATGGGGTCTCTTTTTTGATTGCACAAAAGACCAGGTTAGATGGGATGAGGTATTGTGTGACTGAAGTGGGCTTTTGTGAGGTTTCAATGGGTATACGGAGGTGAAAATATGGAGAAGGTCAATAGGAGCCGATAAACCACAGATGACAAAATGATGAAGAAATGAAATAGCCAGGATAGTATGATGTTGTACTTACTTGGATTTCATTCCTGAATGTTTGTGTGTGAGGGATGGAGGTGCTTTGATGAGGGGTTTGAAGACTACAAGTGATCACCAACTGAAGAAAATCTTTTACATGGGCTGCATGTATACTCCTCTTTTTCGAGTATATCATATCATGGCTAGGATGGTTATGCAGGAGTAGATGTTCAATCTCCCTCCTTGGATGTGTGTTTTCATAGGAATTGGCTCTCTGAAGATGCATTATCTCTCTGAGATGTGTTCTTATTCATCAAATTTCTCTCAAAGTTTACTAACTTGCTTCTAACTTCCATCCTTGAGAATAAGGTTGTTTTGGGGTTAAAAGGGGTAACCGACGGTGATCCTACTTAACCGGTGATGGTTAGGGGTGACCGACATCAGTTAAGGCGAGATTTCCTAGGTATAATAAAACTAGGGAGATCCTCCTGATTTCCTAGGATCTCATTTTGTTGTCCCATGCAGATTAGACTGTGAGCTTCTTGTGAGCATATAGGAATGTGGTTAGAGGGAATGTAGGGATTGATTTTTAGGGTTTGGGTAAGTCTTAGTTAGTTATGGGGACTTGCTAAGAATAGGTTTTAGGTTAAGTTGGCTTGGTGAGGTGTCTAGGTGAACTGCATGTGTGGATATTAATCAAATAAGATATTTAAATAATAAATATAGTGAGGATAATGCATTAATTTAATTAAACCGAGTATTGAAATAATTAAATATAGTGACGATTATCGGTAGCCTATATTTGGTATTATTAAACCGAGTATTGAAATCATGGACAAATTCATTTGGATTTTTCTTTATATTTTCAAATTTAGATAAAAGGAACCTAGAATCTATCTTATCCCCATATTCTAATCTAATAGAATTTTTCATCTCGGTCCATGAATTTATTGAATTATTTGGTAAAGCCTTGTACTAAGAACGTGCATCCTCCTCATGAGTATGAATTAAAAAAATTACATACACATCTTCAAACTCAATTTCAAAATCTTGCATCATGTTGAAAAAGAGTTTTAAATGCAGTCACCAATGATGGCATTATTCGCTTGAAATTTTGGACACCTATTTCGACATCTTGTAGCACCATATTAGGATATCCATCCACACCTCTTAAATCTATAGGTTTAAAAGTGTTGACAATGAAAGGAGGTCTCGTTGGAGGTTGGGCCATATTTCCTTAAGGCGGTGAATTTAGAGGAGAATAAAAATGATAGGGAATGAGGGGTCTCTTGGGCACAAGAGTATAACTCTCAAATTAAATATCCTCTAATGAATCAGTTTCTTGGAAAACCCTGACAACCTTGAAAGAAATAGGGGAAAATTTAGAGGCACACTTTTTAGACACAAATGATGGCCCCTCTCTAGTTGGAGAAATAAAATTTATATAAATATTACTTGGTTTAGAATCACTTGAAGATGTATGGTAATATTACACCACAAATTGTTCACCTTTGAAATTGATCTCCTTTTTTGATTTTTGATTTCCAGCAAATTTCCAAACTTGTTTTCCTTCTGAATTTTCTTTTCCTAGTTCTTCAAATAACTTTCTAGTAGGGTCCCTAGTGAAAAAGATATTTTTTCCTCTATCGTTTCACATATTAATGAAAAATTTCACTTGAAATAGGTTAAGACACTAGTAATCATCAAAATTTCAATTCAATAGAGATTCGCCACTAAGGATTTTCACCTTAGATGTGTAGATGCACTATATGTAACTTGTCAAATGTCTATCAATGCTTAATTTCTACAAATCTTAACTGATCCAAACTTCCTTTACCCACATTCATCACTATTGATGCAAATTTAGTGCAATAACCACTAGAAAATGGAAACACTACAAAATGAATTTGTAATCTTGCATAAATCTTACAAATCTCAAAAAAGGATGAAGTTTAAACAATTTTTTACTTAAACCATGAAATAAACAATACCTGGGTGGTTATGTGGACACATTTGTAAAAATAGTCCTCAAGAATGGTGTCACTTGGGTGTTGTTGACAATGTTCAAATAATCCCTAGCAATGGTGCCACTTCGGTGTTGTTGCCACACAAATAGGTCCTAGTGTTCAAATAATCCCGAAAATGGCCCCATTTTGGTGTTATTGTTGCATAAATAAATCCCTGGCAATAATTCCACTTGAGTGTTGTTGACGGTGTTCAAATAATCCTTGAAAACAGTGCCACTTCGGTGTTGGTGCCACACAAATAGGTCCCAGTGTTCAAATAATCCCCAATAATGGCTCCAATTTGGTGTTGTTGCCACACAAATAAGTCCCAAAGTTCAAATAATCCCCAAAAACATCACCAATTTGGTTTTGGTATCCAAATTGATTCTCCCAGAAGGGCTTAGCAGTATCACAAAACTGGTAGGATGCTTAAAGACAAACAAATCATGATATAAATCATTTTGTAGTTGGAGAGGGGATTCAACTGATTCTATGTCACTCAGGCATAGGAGAATTGGATAACACCTCACTAAAGGTTTGATCTACCCTTAGTACTTTAGGTTGTGCCTTCAACTAGGGTGAGAGGACCCATTCTCTAACCCTCACTGGTGAAGGATATCAAGATATCCTTCTTTGCACAATTTTCACGAAAACCTTGAGAAAATATGATAAATACAACACAATCTAACCCTCATGAGTTATCACACTAGAGAGTAGAGATGTTTCCTCAACAAGGTTTAGGTTATCAAGACAATAATTGAAACCTGATTGTCTCTACATATTTTGCGATGAAATTTGTGAAATATTTTTGGATATTGTTTGTGCTCAAATTAATCTCGCCATGTTCATTCAAAAACATCTTAGTCTGTATCATTTCAAGTTTTCTTTGTCTCCCTGTATTTATGTGTTAAATCTTATTCATTCATTTGGTTGCCATGATCAGTCCTTTCTTTTGTTCAAGGATCACATTAAGTCCATATATTTTTTTCCGTTTCTCTGTCCATGAGGAAGAAGTTGTAATTTGGGTGTGAATTCGGGTTTTCCCTTCCTTCTATTTTTCCATAGTCATGTTTTCCCTATCAATTTTTGTCCCAATATTTATGGAAATGTGGTCCTTTCTGATTGGATGCGGCTCGGTGGGTCTTTTTGGTGAAACTTGCCACTTTTGTCATATTTGTAAAAAATACCAAATTGGCCCCGCAATCCCGATAGCATCTAATTGGTTAATCAACAAACATGAAGTGGTAGGGAAAAATTCCTACGTTGACCCCAAAGGAGGACATGTGGAATTTTTTCATGTTATAAATGGGGAAGCAGGTCGATGGAACACTTTTAATATTTTTACCTCTTTGTATGAGGGAGAAACATTATGAAATAACCCGCAACTCATTGGGGCCCACATCAAAAGTTAGAAGCAGAAAGGTGGGTTATCGAGGCCTTTTGAAACTCTAAGGCCCACTTCAACTCAAATCTTGGACATGTGGAGGGCCGACACTCAATTGAGGATCCACCTTTGGGTGCTACCGTAGTAGTTATGCCAAGGAGACATGTGGAGGATTCCATTGGCTCCTCTCTATACTTCAAATTTTCAAGCAAATTTTGAAGGCCTGGGACATGTGGTGGGCTAGCACTCATTTGAGGATCCACCTCTGGGTCCTAACAAAGTAGTTGCGCCAAGGGGACACGTGGAGGTTTTAGTTGGATCCTGCCCATACTTAAACTTTTCAATGGCCAAAGAAAATTTCTCAGACCCTAGGCATGTGGCACCTTCCGCTAGTCCTTAAACTCTTTCAATAACTTTTCTGGACTGAGACACGTGGTTAGCCTGCACTTGTTTAGAGTCTCCGCTTTTGGGAACCATATCAAAAGTGTGCCAAAGAAACACGTGGAGGCTTTTGCTGGCTCTTTTTAATATTGATACTTATTCAAAGGCCAAAAGGTTGTTTTATTGTTCCTAGGGCACATAGAAGGCCCACCCTTATTTGTGAACTTACCTCCATACTTCACCTTTGTTGTTGGGCCAAGGAAACACATGGATTCTTATGATGATTCCTCTTTGCACTCGAGAGAACTTGGAGTCAAAAATAATTATTTGGAATAATCCATGTGCGGATATTCATTTCGATGGGCACGAATGTAGGAATCCATACAAGGGAACTCATTTATCAAGGTGTTTCCTTGAGGGAAAAAAGAATTGTTGTCGATCCAGCTATATAGAGCCACCTGAAAATTATTAAAACATGGATTTCTTGTATGATAGAATAAAAGAATGATTATAAGGACTTTCAAAAGGCTATGGCATGGAATCCTGGTCATGGTTGAAGGTATGAGAAATGTGATCAGTGCATGATTCGTCCACCTGGTAACTTCGAGTGTAAAATTTCTAAACATCACTTTTTGAGACAAATTGGTAACAAGCAAAGGATTCCTCAAATATTCTTCCTTTTTGGGGGAAAATTTGGGATGATTGAGTGAGTGAACTATATAAATGCAATGAGAATAGTCTTGCAAAAGGTCGGGGTTTAATTCTTATGAGAAAAATTTGAGAAATCCCATCTTGCTAAGAGACCATCTAAGAAACCTATTAATATTTTATGTTTTATATTTGATCGTATCAAGATGGTTATAAGTGTATAACCATTGAAAAATCTAAGACTATTCAAGAAAATTTCCCCTACTGATAAATCTAATAGATCTCAAATTAATCGATGTTGATCTTAGGAAAAATTGTGTCTTCTTTCATTTTAGAATGTCTTTCAAATGGTTTTGATGTTCCTTTTGGAATCTTATGTTAAAATCCTTCCAAATCACACAGGATCTTGTCCTTGTGATAGTTTAGTGGCATTAGCAATTTCATTATGAGAAGAGCCTTCATCATGTATGGGGATAAATAAGTTAAAATCACTTTATTGTCAATTTTTTGATGAATATTATCTCAAGCCTTTGATTGTATGTTAGGTGTGAGGAACCAGGGTCTTTAATGTTTAATTTAGTCTTTAGCTTGAGCCTTCATGTTGAGTTCTCAAAGATTGTGTGAAACCATGTAGATCTGGGGTTCCATTAATGGACACCTTCTAGTTGAAGGAGTATTTTGTTTGTTCTGAGGCATTCTGTTTGTTAGCCTTCCAATTGTTGTAATGGTTCTCAAAGATCTAGTGAAATCAGCGTCATCTTCCTTAATTCCCACCAACATTTTCAAATAACCATGAATCCTACCAAGTGCCCCTGTTTGTGCTTTGTGTATCAATGAATGAACAAATCCTACTTTGCAAAAATATATGAAGCAAGCGCTTTTAAGTGTCTTTAATAACTCCGAACCATGTTCAAAAATATCCCCACTCTTTAGACGTGACAACTCATGAGAGTTAAATTGTGGTGCATTGATCATATTTTCTCAAGGTTCCCCTACAAGTTGTGCAAAGAAGGATCTCTTCATGTCCTTCTCCGACAGAGGTTACAAAATGGGTCCTCTCACCCTAGTTGAAAGGCACAACCTAAAGCAATGAGGATAGATCAAATCTTCTTACATGGTGCTATCCATTTCTCCACCTCCCGAGTGACAAAGAGCCAACTGTATCCCTTCCCCATATGCAAAATGACTTATGATTCATCTATCTTTGAGTGTCTTATTAAAACCATGAGGATTCTTGGCTTCCAAAGGAGAATCAATTTGGATACCAAACCATTCTAGTGTCGTTTCTAGGGATCTTCAAAGGAATTCCTACATTTGGCCCTGTAATGTTTCTTATATGATGCAAGTAAAAATATGTTGTTTAAACGTCATCCTATGTTGAGATTTGTTAGAATTGTGCAAAGTTATAAATTTTGTGTGCAATATTTCCATTTTCTAGTGGTTAATGCACTAAATTTATATCATCAATGGTAAATAATGGTAAAGGAAGGTCATATATGCTAAGCTTTGTAGGAATTAAGTGTTTAGAGATATTTGACAAGTCATTTATAGTGTGTTTGCACAACTAAGGTGAAAATCCTTAGTGGCGACTCCATGTTGATTTAAAATTCTATAAGTACCAATTCCTTAACCTATTTTAATTGAATCTTTAAGTAATATTTACAAATCTAGAAGGAAGAATATCTTTCTTCACTAAGGACCCTACCATAAATTTGTTTCCAAAACTAGGAAAGACAAATTCAGAAAGAAAAAGAGTTTAGAAAATAGTTGGTGATCAGAAATCAAGAAGAGAGTTATCCATTGTGGAAATTGATCAACCTGTGGTTGAGGATTACCATTTTTCTTCAAGTGTTTCTGAATCAGGTAATTTTTATATAGAACTGAATTCTCTAACTAGAGCGGGGCCTTCATTTGTGTCTAATAAGTGTGCTTCTCAACCTATCCTTGTATTTTCCAAAGTTGATAGGGTCTTCCATGAAATAGAGTCTTTAGAGGACATTCATTTTGAAAATTATACTCCTATGTTCCAAAGACCCCTTGTCCCTCATCATTATGTTTATCCTGTAAGATCACCCGCTCAAAACAATATGGCCCAACCCCCACCTAGACCTCCATTTTTGTCAATACTTTTGGTCCTATAGATTTTAGAGGTATGGCTGGATATTCAAATGTAGTGCCATAAGACATTAGAAATAGACTATCTAAATTTCAAGGGAATAATGTTATCACTTTGCGATCAAAAATTAAAACTTTTTATCAATATGATGGAATAATTTGAGATTTAATTTGAGGATGTGTATATAAAATGATTTATTCATACTCTTGAGGAGGATGCACATGACTGGTATAAATCTTTGCTAGATAACTCAATTGATTCATGGACAGAAATGAAAAGTTCTTTTAGATTGCAATATTGGGATACGACAGATCCTAGGTTTCTTTTATTTGAATTTGAAAATATTAAGAATAATCCTAATGAATCTGTTCATGACTTTAATACAAGGTTCAATAAGACCTTGAATTGGCTACTGTAACCTCGAGGCATGGTGATGTTTCCTGTCTGATAAAATATTCTAATGCTTTTGACAAAAAGGTTTCCTATTATTTAAGGGACAAAAACCCAAGAACTTTAAGGCATGCCTTCACCATGGCTTTGCAGATTGAAAACAATATCAAAGAAGTTGGTAAGCCTCATAAGAGGGAAGGTATCAAGCTGATCAATCCGTAGAAGCCTTGGTCAAGTAAGTCTCAGGACCTAGAAGAGGTTGTAAAAACACTAGCCGCAGTTGTTAAGGAAATGTCCTATAAAATGGCCAGAGCATAGAAGGGAATTGGAAAAGGTTCCCAAGGTCATCACAAGCCATAAGGTCAAGAAATATTTACAAATCATCCTAGAGGTGATCATATATCAGATGACAGGGGTAAAGGGCCCATGGGATTAGGAAATAGATAGCCCTAACCCCGGGAAAATAGATTCGTGCCTGATCCTTTAGCTATTAGAGTTTCTAGTATGGAAGAGGTCCTTGATATGGAGTGGTGTGATAGATGTTTCTTGCCCCATTCCCCATGTGATGAAGAAAAAGAATTTGAGGAAGCTGATGATGATGAGATAGATGATGATGCATGCATGATGGATTTCTCTATAAGTTCATAGCAGGGAGCAACCTCAACTGAGCTGATAAGTGCTAGAATTACTATTGATTTCTGGGATTGCATTCACTAGGTATTATCTCTTCCTCTCACTCATGCTTTTGAAATTTATATGGTTCAATATTTTGAGTGTCCTAATAATGATTTTGAGTACTTAAGGGAATTAATGATTAAAAAGTATGATGGAGGAATTCCTTTAGAAGAGGACAAAAAATTGTTAATGAATGCAACAATTTCCCAAGAAAAGGAATACAATACCAGGAGTAAGGTTTCCAAAGTGGTTAGGCCTCAGGCCAAACAAAATATTCCAGTGCTTACCAACATCCCTAAGGAAACCCCTTTAAATGATGCATCTGGAAAAGGATTTTTCACCCCAAATAAAACTTGTGTTCCTCCCCTTGCTCAGACTATGAAATATCATGTGCCATCAGATGAAGTTGTAAACATTCCTCCTAATATTGCCTTACCCAACTATGTTCCTTATGACATAGCCTAAATATTGAGTCGATCAAGATTACTATTCCTATTGTTGAATTGCTTAGAATCCCTAAGCATAAGAAGATGGTGTTTGAGTATTTGAGGCTTAAGGAAGAAAAGGTCACCCAAGGTAAAACTACAAACAATGTAGAGGTTCCTCATGCCATTTCTGAATTAAAAAAACCACAAGTATTGGAGGAATTGGGTGAACCACTTGAGGTTCATTTGGGAACTTCTCTCGGTTGAGTCTCACTGAATGAGGATCCATTTTTACTACTCCGTTTATAAAAGATAGGTTGTTACATAACCGCACGTTTGACTCAAGGTAGCTTCATGTAATGTAATGCCTCATGAATTCATGAATGAGTTCAATATCACCATAACAACAACTTATGGGAAATGTACTACTATGGATTCAAGCTAAGTGCTCGTAGTTGGATTCGTCAGGGGTTTAGTAGTGCAATTGGTAGTGTATCCAGGCAAGTACTTAACCTTGAATGTAGTAATTGTGGATTGTCCTGCTAAGTGGGGAATGTTATTATCTAGAAAGTGGGTAGCTAGTGTGGGTGGAAGTGTGCAAATGGACATGTCTTATGCCACTATACCAATTGAGGGCATCCTTGTGAAGTTATATGGTGAGATGAAAATGTTACATCTCATTGAGGACCCTAACAATGCTTCTTATGAAGTATTATACACAGATGTCGATGTCGGTAACTTCGTGGGCTATGCTGATTGTAAGGAGCATAAAATTGATGAGTGCAAGTCTCCTGAGCAGGTTGGTTCTCCTTGGACCTTGATATTTGATGGGGCTTGTTCTAGATCTAGTAATGGTGCTGGTATTGTCTTGATATCTCCAAGCTAAGAGGAGTTTAATTTTTCTTTTAAACTCAATTTTGAGTGCACAAACAACATTATTGAGTATGAAATGTTACTCTTGGGTCTAAGGATTACATTGAAATATTGTATTAGAGACATTATTGTTAAAGGAGATTCAAAGTTGATAGTCAAACAAGTCATAAAATTGTATGCTACAAAAAACCAAAGAATGAGACAGTCTAAGCATGTAGTCTGGGACTTCTTCGAAATATTTGACTCTTTCAATATAATACATCATGATAGGAGCTATAATACTGTAGTAGATAAATTGGTAGTATTGGGATCAAAGTTTGAAAATTATACAATCTATCCCTATTGTGAATATGATGTTGAAATATTAGCGAGGCCATTTGTCCCTGACATATCAAGCACCGAAGGTATTTGAGGATGATGCTTAGGTCCAAAGGTTTTTACAAAATAAATGAGAATTTGCAAATTAGAGTGTAGAATGGGAACCAATGGTTTTTACAGCTGAAGGAAAGGAAAATGTATTTGGTAAGGACATTATTCAGTTGAAGACTAATACTATTCCCAGAGGGTTGGTTACATTAGAATCAAATTTTGATAATGTTGATTGCATTTTCAATAGACACATGTTAGCCTTGAGAGATGTTGAAGAATATGACTTGGGCACAAAGGATAAACCTAGGAGAATATGGCTAGGTAGTAACTTGAGCAGAGAAGAAAACAATCATATGTCTAGTTCTAAAAAAATACCAGGACTACTTGGCTTGGTCATATTCAGAAATAAAAGCATATAGGAAGACATTTTTCAACATGAAATACCCAAAAAGCTAGTTACGTGCCATTCAGGAGAAGATAGAGACCAATTAATTCCCTCCTTTCTTCAAAATGCAAGAAGAATTAAAAATTTAAGGGATGGAGGAATTATAAAACCTACAAGGTACTCCTCATGGGTTGCAAAAACCTGTACCTATTAGAAAAATTAATGGGGACATAAGGTTGTGTGTGGAATTTAGAAACTTAATAAGGCATCAATAAAGGATAAATATCCCTTGCCAAATAGGGATAATGTGTTGTAGTTAGTTACAGGTTTAGAATTGTTATCTACTTTGGATGGTTTTTCTAGGTATAACTAGGTAATTGTGAAATAGTAAGAAAGATTCAAAATTACTTTCACTACCCCTTGGGGTACTTATGTGTATGTAAGGATGTCGTTTTCCCTGAGGAATGTTGGAGATACTTTTCAAAGATCAATGGATGTAGCATTCTTAGGATATATAAATTACTTCATTGTTGTGTATCAGGATGATGTGACAATTTTCTCTAGGAAGAGAAGTGATCACCGCAACATTTAGAAAAATGTTGATAAGTTGTAAGGAGTATGGTATCTCATCAACCCTAAGAAATTCCATTTTGGGGTTCAAATGAAATGTTGCTTTGACACAATGTCAAAAGGAGTCATGATTGATCCCGAGAGAGTGGAATCCCTTAGAAAAATTCATACTCCAAGACCCAAAAAGGAATTCAATCCTTTTTGGGAACATAAATTTTATTGGGAGGTTTATTTCCTACTTTGCTGAATTGAAAATCCCAATGAGTAATATGTTAAAGAAGGATTAGAGTATAAAATGGAAAGAAGCAGTTATTCAATACTTTACTACGATTAAGGAATCATTGAAGAATGTCCCTGTTTTATCAGCTCCTAATTATAAAAAGTATATCCAAATGTCTTCATTTGCTTGAGAGAATAGCATTCGATCTATCCCTGTTATAAAAGGATGATGAAGGATATGAAAGGCCAATTACCTTATTTAGTAAAGCACTACAAAGGGCGAAGTGAAGTATACTATCATGGAAAAACATGATTTTTCTTTGGTTAGAGCCACAAAAATATTCAAGCCCTATATTTTAAATTCTAAAGTAATTTCTTGTGTTCCCCATACCATGGTTAAGGATATCTTATCAAATATGGAAATTTCAAGTAAGAGATGTTGATGGGTGAATATGTTGCAAGAATATGACATGGATATCCAAACCACAATATTGGTTAGAGGTTTGGGCCTAAAAAAACTTATGGTAGAGAGCAACCTACAAATAGTTGAGGTAAATGAAGTTCAAGAAGAAAGGTTGAATATACTTGAAAATTTGACAAATTATGAATGATACAAGGATATTATTTTTTATCTTGAACATCTACAAGGCTCCCGAGTATTTAAGTAAGAATACAAAAAGAGCACTTAAGTAGCCTCCTAATAATAAATCATCACTAGTTATGGGTTCACTTGGAAGAACCCTGAGGGAGTTCTTTTGAGATGTATCACTGAAGATGAAGCCCTGAAAATAATTGATGATTTCCATGGTGCATTTTGTGGGGGGAATTTTGCAGGGAGAGTAACATCCCATAAGATCTTACGGGCTAGTTACTGGTGGCCAAATCTTTTCAAAGATACAACTTTTTGGTTAGGAAGTGTGAGAGTTGTCAGCACTTTTCAGGGAGATTAAAAGCTTCAGGGTCCCTCCCATTGCATCCTATATCAATTGAAGCCCCTTTTAAGTAGTGGGGGATTGAATTCATTGGGGATATTTCTGATCTTTCAAGTGTAGGTCATAGGCCATAGATTACTTCACCAAGTGGGTGGAGGAAATCCCCACCAAGAAGGTAACCCACCAAATTATCATCGATTTCATTTTGAATTATATCATTTACAGATTTGGATTACCTAAAAAATATTATCTAATAATGCCATGAGATTTCGAGCTAAAACTTTGGTGGCTATGTGTCAAGAATATGGGATCAATTTAGCATATGCTTCCAATTATAATCCCCAAGGCAATGGACAAGCAAAATCAAGTAATAAGAATCATTGAAGATAATCAGGAGAACCTTGGAGTTAAACAAATGAAAGTGGGGTGAGTAATTGAAATTTGTTGTTTGGGTTGATAGAATCACTGTTAAAAGGGCTACTAGAAAAATTCTATTTGAATTGGTATATGGAACTCAAGCCCTACTTCCCCTACATATGTAATTATCTTCTTACCAATTTGTCCAACAATTAGAGGACCAGGAATTCAATTCCTATGATGCTCGTATAAATCAAATTGTGGAATTGGATGAGGAGAGAAGAGAATCCCACCAAATACATGTGAAGTTCAGGGAGAAATTGAAGAATACATTTGATAAAAAGGTAAATCCAAGAGCTTTCAGTGTGGGAGCTCTAGTGCTACTATGGGATAATAGACATGAGGATAAGGGAAAGCATGGAAAGTTTGATGCATTATGGATGGGCCCTTATTCTATTGACCTTTAGATTGGAGAGCAAACCTTTTCCTATAAGACTTATATGGGGAATTAATTGAGTTGATTGTTAATGGCACGTATTTCAAACATTTCCTTGAATGATTTCTCAGAATAAAGGGTGCACATCATTGTATATTGTATAGTCTTTTGGTTTCATTCTCGCTTTCTGTCTTTTCTGTTTTGGTTTGTCCTAGTCCCCAGTGACTAGTTTTATTGGTTTCTTGGTTAATCCTTGGGGAATTACTTATTGTTGATCTTCTCTGCAAGCTTTTTCTTTGAATTCACCCAATCCTAAGACTATGATAATTCTTCACCGAAACTCCTCGTGCTATGATTATTTACTAATGCACAGCCTTTAGTTTGGTGGATGTAATCTGGAAACAAAACAACAACCGAACACAAGAATACCATCGACTATGATAAGATGGAATGATGACAAATCTGAAATATCAAAGTAAATTATAATATTAACATGAAATTGTTACAATCTCACCCATGAGGTACTTCAACAAGACTATGGGAGAAACTTTACAATTACACCTCTTGATGGCTTCTTCAACACACCTTTAACTGATGGCTTCCTTCGCACACTTCCTACAATATTTCTCACTACTTCTTTCTATGCTAAATGAGGGGGGTAGCCTCTCTATTTATAGAACTTCCAGGCTTATCCATCTTATCTCTAAGATAGGATAAGAAATCCACTCTGACGAATCATATTCCATACCTTAACTCTTATCTGTACATGTAGGCTTATCTGTTAAGATAAGATAAACCTTATCATTTTACATGGGTTCCACATTTTTAGACTTTTTACAAATAAAATACACAAAATATTTATGACCTCACTCCTTGTCTTTATTACCAATATAATATTTCTAATTCCTAATCATGTAGACCCTACTTCTCTAATTACCCAAACTTTGACATTTTAACATTACCGACCACTTACGACAAATATTTACTTTTTACAACATTCCTATTGTACTTTGACTCATTACCGTACTCCACATTATTGGCGGCACACCGCATCGACGGCGCCGTTATCTTCTATCGACGCTACTACTAATTACACTTAACAACATCCTATTCCTAATACATACATTAATGAAATAGAAATTATGGAGGAAAATTTTAGTGTCGACATCTTCCCCTTCCTAGCTTCTACTCCGTCCCTGAGTAGACTATTCTCGTGCTTGGAAAATCTTCAACTTGTCATGGTTGACCCATTTCGTAATGGGAGTGCCATCCAATTCCTCCAGTTGGTACGTACCATTTTCATGCACAAATGCTATTTTGTAGGGCCCCATCCATTTTGGAAGAAATTTTCTCTCTGTTCTTTTTTTTTGTATCTCGAATCATATACTAGACCAAGTCATTCACATGAAATGGAGACCATCGGATCTTTTGATCAAAGTATTCCTTCGCTTCATTTTCTTCTTATGGCTTGTATCCTTTGCTATTTCCCTCATTTCCTCTAGCAAATGAAGATGTACCAACCTTTCTTTTATCAATCACTTTCATCCATCCTTTCATTTTTCATAACTCTCACAAAGGGGAATATCAAACTCAATAGAAGAATCGGATCAATGCCATAGGCCAACCGAAATGGGGAGTATCCTGTTGCTGACTTTGATGTTGCCCTATATGCCCACAATGCCGCATGAATCCTTTTATCCCATTTATGTACCGCAAGGCTGCATCTTTTGCTAGAATTTGACACACAAGACAAAATTTGTTCGTTCCACCTGTCCATTTGTGCTTGGCTTGTATGTTGTTGCCTTCCTGTGCTTAATAGAAAATTTATTGACTAGGGCTTCTACCACCTCATTAATGAAGTGGCTTCCTTGATCTGTTACAATTTCTAATGGACAACCAAATCGTGACAATACGCTCATATATGAACCTTGCCACTTCATCCATGGAAGCTGTTTTCAATGGCCTAGCTTCAACCCACTTGGTTAAATAATCTATGGCAACTACAATATACTTATTTTGGCGTGATGTAGTTGGAAGTGGACCTACAATGTCTATTCCCCACTTTTCAAAGGGACCAAGGGGAAGAATAGGACATAATGGAGCTGATGAAGTCTTACGGTTACCATGTGTTTGACAAATATCACATGTCTTACAATAATTATAACAATCTTTAAAAAGAGGCCAAAGATAACCTGCATCCAAGATCCTTCTTGCTGTAAGTTGTCCAGAGAAGTGCCCTCCACATGTACCATTGTGGAATTCTTCTAGCAGCTCCTTTCTTTGATCACGTCCAACTCGCCTCTTGACTCGCTCCATCGTGTCCTATTCAAATAATACTCCATGCAGAATAGAATATGGATGACTGGCTTGAGTAATCTTTCTCTTAGTCTTTGCATTGGCACCATCAGGAAACTTGAATTCATTCAGATAATTCCAAATATCTATGTATTCACTAGGGATTGTGTCAAGGGAGAACAATGCTGCATCGGGGAAATCATCATCATCACAAGATGATCCTAAACCATCATAGGCTCGAGAGAGTGCATCTGCATTGACATGCTTCTTTCCTGGCCTATCTATAATATCAAATTCAAATTCTTGTAGCAAAATTATCCATCTTGCTATCCTCCCTGATGGGTTAGGCTTATTGACAATATATTTCAAAGCCTGATGATCTGTTACAACTATAAATTTCTGCCCTAGCAAGTAATTTCTAAACTTCTTTACAGCAAAAATGATAGCCAGAGCCTCTTTTTCAGTTACAGTATAGTTTACCTCAGCACTGCTCATTTGTCTGCTCCCAAAGTAAATTGGATGTTCATTCCCATTTTCATCCTTTTGGCTCAAAGTACTACCTAGTGCTGCATCTGAGGCATCAGTGTACACAATGAATGGCTTGCTCCAATCTGGATTCTTCAAAATAGGTGAAGACACCAGGGCTTCCTTCAGTTGTCCAAAAGCTTCATGCGCCTTGTTTCCTGGTTCATAAGTAACATCCTTCTTCAAGAACTGGGTTAGTGGCTGTGCAATCTTTGAGAAATTCTTGATGAACCTTCTATAGTAACCCACATGGCCTAAAAATGATCTCAACTTACTTCTATTCATAGGAAATGGTAAATCTTTGATTTTTGAAACTTTATCAGGATCAGTACCAATACCATCTCTGATACAACATGCCCTAACAAAATGCCTTTAACATCCAAAGACACACTTTGTAGGGTTTAGTGAGGCTTGTGCTTCATCTAACCTTTGAAATGTTGTCTCCATCTCAGTGCAGTGGTCCAACTTGCTCCCATAGATGCAAAAATCATCCGTAAATACTCGATGAAGGTCCCAATGTAGGGTTCGAACACCCTATTCATCAAACGCTGGAATGTTGTTGAGCATTACACAACCCAAAAGGCATAACTCTATAAGCAAACATTCCCAAGGAGTGGTGAACGTGGTCTTTAGCTGATCTTTCTCTCGCTATATGAACTTGGTCAGAGCCGCTATATCCATCAAAGAAACTATAACACTCTGGCCAGCCTACTTCGCCCAAGATCTGATCTGAAAATGGAAGAGGGTAATGATCCTTCTTTGTTTCCTTATTGAGCTTCCTATAATCAACACAAATGCGTAGCTTCCCATTCTTTTTATTGAGATCACAATGGGAGAAACCCATTCTCAATTCTCCACAAAGAAATATGAATCCCGCATCAAGCAACTTATCTATTTCTTCTTTTACAGCCTTGGAAAAATTAGGATTCATTCTATATGGCATTTGCTTTATGGGCTTAAGACCATCTACCACTCAATACAATGTTCTACCCAACTTACTTGATGGAGTTCCTTGTAATCAAAAGTGAATAGGTGTATGTACCTTCGAAAGAGCTCGGAGGTAGGATTCCTTCTCACTCTCCATCACAAAGATCACCAATCTTTATTTGTTGGAGACGATCATCAACTTCTTCTTCGATAATTTTATGGGGTCATGAGTTGGTGTGACTGAAGAATATCCATGACTCAAACATCAACCTCACTTTCTTCATCTTCGTGTCCACTTCACCGGTACTAGAGTAATCGAGGATGTCCAATCATCGCTTCATCACTTGAATCCACAGTTCTACTTTATGATGTCGAGGATCACATTTATCTTCACCCTCTCTACTACCACGTCCAAGTGTCATGAAACCTTCATTCCAAAGTAGTTTCTTGCATGAACTCTCCTTAGCCATGGTCTTCCTAAAGCAGCATTGGGTACGCAATAGCAAGCACCATTTTTCATCACCCGAAAGTCTACCACACATACCACACCCATAACAGATATTGCCACATTTGAAACTACACCTTCTCGGTTTAGTTTTTCCTTTATTTAATGACCTTAACATAAGTGTTAAGGGCGATCAATTTTTAAACCCAACATATTCATTACAGACTCGGTCATTACATTAACTGCAGCACCTCCATCAACTAAGACATCATGAATTGAAATACCATTACATAATACCTCAGCTTATGGAGCATAGGGATCCGCCTCTGCTCTCTCCAAAACAGGGGACCTCAACCTCCTTCCTTCTTCGAGCATTGAGTCCACCTCGCAACTCCCGCCTCTTCTCGTAAGACATAGCCAAGAGTTGACCATATGTAATATTTTCAGCCTTTTGGACAGATCTTCCAAGATGGAGTATGGTCCTTGCCCCCGTGAAATCGAAAATCCCGCACACCCAACTTTCTTCTCCTATGTTTCTTACTAGTTTCTCCTCTTCATCTTCTTAGGATCATTTCCATCTTGATTATCTTTTTCTTTCTTTCTTTTTGTTACAAACACATCTACTTCATTATTTCTACTCTTATCTACTACATCAAGAGAATTCACAGTGCTTTTCCTTTATCATTATCTCTTATACCGTATGTAGAAGCTCTATCTGACAATTATACTTATAATGACCCTTTTATAACAACCATAACAAACAACTTCAGAAATATTTCTTTTTGACCTCTATCTCCTCCCCGAGAACTAAATTCCTTTCCTTGAAGAAGATTAATAGTTAATCGCCCATCTTTCTAAGTAGATCTTCATACTCAGAGATGTACTAGGAGAAATATTTGTGCTCACCGGGAGTGGTCAGGGATTCTGACCAAAGGTGCTGGTGTAGGCTCTACTTTAACAACAATTTCTTTGGGCTCCTCTTCCATGCTTTCTTCTTGCCTTCTTGCAATCTCCTTTGCTTGTTCAATGGTAGCTGGGCGGTCATACTTCACTCGTTGTCTGATCTCTCGGCTTCATCCCAAGAATGAAGTGCTTACAGAGGAGATTATCCACGCCATTCATCAACCCATCCGCTAGTCCTTCCTTCCGGATCTGGGCATCGAGCTTCCTCCTTAGCTCTAGAACACGAGCATGATAATCCCTTATCTTCTCCTTCTCTCCTTGGGATAGCTTTGTGATCTCGATCATGAGATCTGCATATTTCTGTTGTTCACCAAATTCTTCAAGAAAACTTTCGGTTAATAAATCCCATGAATTTTTCACATTATCACCTAGTGTTTCAAACCACCTAAGTGCTGAACCATCCAAAAAGGTAGGAAAAAATTCAGTCCATTGTTCCCTTCTTATAAGGCCATTACAAATACAAGATCGCTTAAACTCTTGAATGAAAGAAGAAGCATCTTCATTAGATTGAGCTGAAAAAACATGAATCTTTCCCATTTTCAAAAGTAACCACCGTGAAATACCAACCCACAAGTACAATCAACAAGACTTATGTGCACAAATAATTGGAATTACTATAGAAATGACCACGGTAAACTATGGTAAAACTTGACTTACTGCGGTAAAAACTGATTTTACTCAGGTAAACACTATTCACTAGTAAAAGTGAAGTTATCATGGGTAAATACTATTCACGGTAAAAAGTGACTTTATCTGCGTAATTACTATTCCCAAAGAAAAAGGACTTTACCAGGTAACTACTATTCATGGCAAAAATGACTTTAACATGGTAACTACTATTCACGGTAAAAATGACTTTACCATGGTAACTACTATGCACAAAAAAAAAACAAGGTTACCCTCCAATTGATTTTTGCCTAAGTGGGAATATCTCTCCGTAAAATCCACCAACGAGGAATGGTCCCGAACGGAACCAAAATGTCATCACCAATCCGACTATGATAATTCTTCACCGAACTCCTCGTGCTATGATTATTTACTAATGCACAGCCTTTAGTTTGGTGGATGTAATCTGGAAACAAAACAACAACCGAACACAAGAATACCATCAACTATGATAAGACGGAATGATGACAAATCTGAAATATCAAAGTAAATTATAATATTAACATGAAATTATTACAATCTCACCCATGAGGTACTTCAACAAGACTATGGGAGAAACTTTACAATTACACCTCTCGATGGCTTCTTCAACACACCTTTAACTGATGGCTTCCTTTGCACACTTCCTACAATATTTCTCACTACTTCTTTCTATGCTAAATGAGGGGGGTAGCCTCTCTATTTATAGAACTTCCAGGCTTATCCATCTTATCTCTAAGATAGGATAAGAAATCCACTCTGACGAATCATATTCCATACCTTAACTCTTATCTGTACATGTAGGCTTATCTCAAAGATAAGATAAACCTTATCATTTTACATGGGTTCCACATTTTTAGACTTTTTACAAATAAAATACACAAAATATTTATGACCTCACTCCTTGTCTTTATTACCAATATAATATTTCTAATTCCTAATCATGTAGACCCTACTTCTCTAATTACCCAAACTTTGACATTTTAACATTACCGGACCACTTACGACAAATATTTACTTTTACAACATTCCTATTGTACTTTGACCAAACCGTACTCCACATTATTGGCGGCACCGCATCGACGGCGCGCCGTTATCTTCTATCGGACGCTACTACTAATTACACTTAACAACATCCTATTCTTAATACATACATTAATGAAATAGAAATTATGGAGGAAAATTTTAGTGTCGACATGCCCATACCCAAGTTAGAGCTGATGTTGGTGCTAAAATCAATCTTCTCGTGTTCATTCAAAAACGTCTTAGTCCGCATGATTTGAAGTTTTCTCTACCTCCCTGTATTTATGTGTGAAATATTCTTCATTCATTTGGTTTCCATGATCAGTCCTTTCTTTTGGTTGAGGATCACATTAAGTCCAGATATTGTTTTTTGTTTCTCTGTCCATGAGGAAGAAGTTGTAATTTGGGCGTGAATTTAGGTTTTCCCCTTCCTTTTGTTTTTCCACAGTCATATTTTCCCTATTAATTTTTGTCCCAATATCCATGGAAATGTGGTCCTTTTTGATTGGATGTGGCTTAGCGGGTCTTTTTGGTGAAACTTGCCACTTTTTTCATATTTGTAAAAAATACCAAATTGGCCCCATGCACCCGATAAAGATCTAATTAGTTAATCAAGAAACATGAAGTAATAGGGAAAATTCTTATTTTGACCCTAAAGGAGGACATGTGATAGTCTTTCATGTTATAAGTGGGGAAGCAGTGTCAGTGGAACATTTTGAATATTTTTAGCTCTTTGTACAAGAGAGAAAAGTTATGAAATAACCCACAAATACACTGGGGCCCACATCAAAGGTTAGAAGCGGAAAGATGGGTCGATGGGGCCTTTTGAAACTATAAGGCCTGGTTTAACTCAAAGCTTAGACACATGGAGGTCGGCACTCATTTGAGGATCCACCTCTAAGTCCTACTCGTAGTTGTTGTGCGAGGAGACACGTGGAGGCTTCCACTAGCTCCTCTCTATACTTAAAATTTTCAAGAAACTTTCTAAGGCTTGGGACATGTGGAGGGATGACGCTCATTTGAGGATCCACCTCTGGGTGCTACTCTAGAAGTTACGCGAGGGGACACGTGGAGGTTTCTATTGGATCTTGCCCATACTTAGACTTTTCAACGGCCAAAGAAACTTTCTCGGACCCTAGGCATGTGGCGCCTTCCACTAGTCCTTAAACTATTTCAACAACTTTCTTAGACTCGGACACGTCATGAGCCCATGCTTTTAGGGTCTCCTCTTTTGGGCACCATATAAAAGTGATCCAAATAATTTCTATCATAAGTCAACAAGACACACACACACACACACACACACACATAGATATATATAGAAAATCATATATAATGCAGAATGAGCGTAATGTATTCAAATATTAGTTCACATATATTATTATAAAGCATATATATATATATTGTTGATTTATGATGGAAATTGTCACTAAGTTAATGGCATATGGTGATACATGAAAATACATATTTAAGGGTGGTCTTGAATATGGTAACAAGTGGTACTTTAAAAGAATCATGTGACGAGAAGTGGTAATCCATTTTTATAGAGTGAAACTATAAATTTGTTAAGGAGATTTACAAATCTATAGTGTTATTTAGTTTGGAAGGATCTTATAATGCTAACTTACATAAAGAGGATTTAGTATTTATGAGGCTTTTCGTTGTCCCGTACGTTGATATATCACGTAACTTAGCTACTTACTGCGAGTTCCCATTTTAGAATTTTTCTAGCCATCTCTTTCTCTCATCTTTATCTTCGGTAAGTCTCTTATTAGATAAGAAAATATATATTGTTGGTTTTACAATTAGATTTCAACTCATATGATTACATGACTGAAATTATAATGCACTTGACAATCTGTGTTTGAATTTTAAACTCATGGTTCCTTCTTGAATGATTGTTTAACTTTTGTCATTTTAGAGATCAATAATTGTAGCCGCATGTGATTATGGCATCCCTTTGAAAATTTTATATTTTGATTTATATATTAGATTTCAATTATATAATCTATAGGATTACATGATTAAAATACCAATACACTCGTCATTTTGTTTCTAACTCATAAGGTTATGATTGTACTTTATAGGTTGTTAAAATTTTATTGTTTTTGAGGCGTTGTTTATAAGCGTAGCTTATGATTTCCTTCTTAGTAAGCATGGTGGAAATTTTATTTTATTCTTAAGAAGTTAATTAAGTGATTAGAACGTGGATCCATTTCTTGAAATAGAAGGTTTCCTTAGATGATTTTTCTAAATAGTAGCATATTGTTGTTATGTGTAGTTCTTATCATCCTCAGTTATCATGAATTGACTTAGGTTAATAAATGTGTAGATGGATTTTATGGGTAGAAAATGGAAAGTTTTGTAGAAGTTGATGTTATCCCAAATTTCCACCCTAGTTATTTGGCCATACATGACCCCACACATAAGGAAATCGAAGGGTCGGCTCGGTCTAGCGGTCTCACATTAAAATCCAATAAACAAGGGCGGTGAGATCGACTCAAGTAAAGAGAAGGGTTGTGAGAGGAGACCAACAAAGCATTAAAAGAGTCTAGAGTGCAAAGAAGGGAGAAAATAAAAAAAAAGTTTAAAGTCTTAGACATCGAATATGATCATCGGCTAGGTAGACCAAATAGACTCACAGAGGTGGCATGCATCATCTTGGTGCAACCCCAAAAGGCACACAAAATAGAGACTCGAAATATAGACTAGCCTGCCATGCATGTATGGGCCAAAACTGAAAAATTCAGCGGTGACAAGTCATAGAGTCGAGCGAGAAGCCTCCACGTGCCTCATCAATGTAATTTCAAAGGCATGGCTCAAAAGGAAAGACCCAAATAAGTGGAAGGCTTCCATGTGTCCCGGAGTTAGAATTATGACCCCGCCAAGTAAAAAGGACTTAGCCAAAATAAAAAGAAAATAACAAGGCCTCGGAGAGCCACGTGTTATTTAACGCAATTTCAAAGATGCGGCCTAAAAGGAAATCCCCAAATGAGTGCCAACTTACCACGTGGTTAGGTCTCAAGAGGTAAGGTCAGTTGTTGAAACATCCAAAAGCCAACATACTCCTCCACGTGTCTTGACCGAGCAACTTCAAAGGTAAAATATGGGGGTAGTTTCTAAATGATTTCCAAGCCTCCACATGTCTTGGGTCAGCCACATTATTTCGCACAACGGGAGGACTTAGGAAAATACAAAGGAAACCGAGGAGCCCACGGAAGCTACCAAGTGTCGGTCTAGCGTGATTTTAAGAGTGAGAGGAAGGGAGAAAATCTTCAAGATGAGGCTACCACGTGGACCCGGTATAGACAGACTCTTTTTAATATTGCGTGCCTGTGACCCCGATCTTAAGACATCCATATATTTTGATTGAAAGCTCAGATTTGGGCGAGAGAAGACTTTTGAAAAATTCTTGACATGCTATACACCACAAAGGCCTAAAACCCTAATTTTTCAGATGGTTAGGTGGTTAAAAATAGTAGAATTTCTTCATGCCATTAATATACGAGGTGATTGCTTCAACAACCAAATCAGATTTGATTTGATCTGCCATTCTTCCTTCTTCGACATGCCAAAAGACATAGAGTGGTGGACTTGATAGATTATAGGTAGATTTGCAAGAGGCATTGAGGGATAGAGGTTGAGCTTTTATAGCAGGATTCAATGCATCTCAAGGGTGGTTGGAATAGAGTTTTATTTTCCCTCTCTAATTCTTCTATATATTGTAAAAGAGGGGCATATTCAAACGGTTTTCATTATTCTCTTCTTGCCCCCTCTCTCTTTCTTCTCTAGGGTAGAATGTGTAGTTTAAGCCTATTCTTATGACTCTGTAATGGAATTTTCTTGCCTCTTTCCCACTGATAATGTATTGTCTAACTTTTGGAGCAATAAAATATGTTTCATGATGTTTCTGTCCATCCTTTCTTATTTTGTTGTCTCTTCTTACCTCTCATCTTTGTAGGGTATATTGCACATACTTTGATGTTTATTGTAGGTTCTGAGAGCTGCTCTTAATTTTTTTGAAGTGGTGTTCCATGTGAAATATATCTTTGGTCCATGGTGCATCTTGTCCACCCTCTCCTTTGCTCACCTCTCTCCACTTCAAGTAGTTTGTGTCTATGATCAGCCACTTCCTTTTCTGGTGTATCACCACTTATTGTAGTCTCTCTTTCACCCTCTGTCTCTCTCCTTTTCCCTTAGAATGGTTAGGTTAGGATAGATTAGGTCTTTCTGCACTAGAGTAGCTTATAGCGGGTAGATTAGGAAGATGGAACCAACCTTCTCTGGAGGTCCATCTCGGGTTTTCAAGTCACATATTTTGAGAGATGGTCTAATGTTGTGCAATGACACTAAATGCCCCATCTCGAGATACCATGACATTTGGGGTGTTATGATTCTACACTAATAGTTTTGGCACACCTGGTGGGACCATGAGGTCTTCACTTCATTTCATCAATTTGATGTGTTCTTGGTGAGATTCAGTCTTTAAAGGAACATTAATGCACATTTGGCAACTCCATCTAGTCAAAAACCCATCTCTAAAGTTACAAACCTTCTTCCATTCATTCTCATCCATTTTTCTTTCCATATCTCCCATTTTCTCTCATTCCATGAAGTTATGCAAACATGACTTCATTTCCTTCTTGGAACTCACACTTGCAGAAAATGCATTTCCCAAATCCTCTAGATCAAGTATTATGATCGATCCGAATCATCATGCTTACCCATATGAACAGTGTCGAGCCAGTTTGGCTATAGATCTTATCAAGAACAAGGGGATGCATACAATGGTGACAGCTACATGGAAAGTGCTGATCTGCTGGAGAAGATTCAAGAGATGGAGGCTAGCATGGTGCATTCCAGGGCTACAACATAGATGAAGGCATTAAGGATTGGTTTTAGGGAACCTTCTCTATGGTCCGCCATTTTCCAATACCTTCAACCCTCGGGAGAAGCTTTACTTCATGGTTGAAGTGTTGCCTCAACTTTGAGGAGAGATTGAGGATTATGAGTTGGAAAAAGACAACCTTATCAATAGGTAATTCCATCACCTCCTAGCTTTTATTTTCATTTTACTCAATCAATATCATTGTAGTAGTTTCATGAGCCTAGCTCCCCATCTTCTAACCCAAGTGTTTATTTCCCTCATCCATCTCATTTCAATTACGTATGCCCTTTCCCTTCCCAAATAGTCATTCCCTCCAAAAAAATAAGAAGTTCCACCTCCCTCTCCACCAAAAATAATTGCAAAGCTGGTTAAACCCTAATCTACCACTCCTCTTGCTTTCCCAAGTCCATGTTAGGAATAGACTCAAGAATCTAGTCAAGGAGAACAACAAGAGGAGGAGTGGAATAAAGAAGAAATGATAGGAAATCAAGAGTTGGGCTGCCAAATTTAGGTTTACAAAGATCCCCTTGATGGTTAGCCAACAAAATAAGTCAAGGTTGAAGAACCAATGGTGGCTAAGGCTAAGTTTGCGGTAGAAAAAGAACAAGGACAAGAGGAAGAATATCATAAATCTATTTGCTCTAATTGTAGTGTCCATAATGATACTTTGTGTGAAGAGAATGGTGATGTTATCCAAGATACATAACTAGTTAAGGAGGAAGAACAACCAGCTCCAAGTCCCATTGAAGAGGAGAAGTTGGGAGAGATCAAATCGAGTTGAGGCCACTCAATGAAGAAAACATCATTGAAGATTTTTCACTTTCATTTCAAGGGCCTGATTTTGATTAATGAACTCATGATGAAGGGGGACCATATAGTTTCAGAGGATCCAAGTGCGAGAGAAGGCCATAGAAGAACCTTCAGCTTATTCCTCCCACTTCATCCCCTTCAGTTTCTAATATTGAAGAAGAGTTTCAGCTTTCAAACTTTATGTTTGAAGAAGAAGGAATCATGGTGAGCAAGTTTTAGATCGGGATGACACCATGGAGAGGTAGAGCACATGCAACAGGTACAACAAGGAAGAATAATTCCTATTAGACTTGGAAGATTACTTTGATGGAGAGGATCTGTTGACAATATTTACACTTCTGCAAAAATGGACAACTCCAAACTTTGTTACGATGGATAGCATTGGTGAAGTATACCTAAGCTAGGGGAGATTATATCAGATTATGTTGTTACTACTGATTTATTTAAAAGATTACATGAAATTTGTAGCTATGTGTGTTGTTACAAAATGTAACATATCACATAGTCTGTAATTTCATAACCATCCTCAGTAAAAGAACACAAGCCGTGAAGGACATTTGTTTTGTCTTGATGAGGACATCCAATTACATAATAGGTGAAGTGTAAAGTTTTGGAATAGCAAACATAAGTGCAGATCACAGAAAATCAGAGTTCATTACTGAATGTTACAAGTTATATTCAATGTTCTTTCCTTCATGATTAAGACATTCAATTATGTTACTAAGTTATTTAGTTCATTATACAATCCATACAGAAAGTAGAAATGCAGAAAGAGATATACAACTCATTTATAGAATTCAATGTTATATTCATAAGGAGTTTTGAAATGTTTCCCACACAAGCCATGGGATGTAACTGAAAAGTAAAGTACAACTACTGAAAAGAAAGATACACATGCATGAAAGAGAAAGCAAAGGAGTATGAGTGAACCCATCATTGCCTTGGGGATTTCTTTCTTTGATCAAAGCATCTCTACTCCATCCTTTTCTTCATCTCTATTGAAGAAGCCCTATACCTAAAAAGAAAAGAGGTTAACTGTCAGTTATGAGCTCAGGGATCAAACCATATTCCTACACTATCCTACTTCGTGCATATGAATCTTCCCCTAAGTAGGAGATGTATTCTACTTGAAGGACAAATTACATGCATGCTTTATTCACTCAAAAGGAAGAAAGTGAAAAGAAAGAAGAAAACATGGACATAAGAGAGGCCAAAAAGCCTAAATATTTTCTAACTATTTTCCTGAGTGTGTAGGTACATCTTGTAGCCAAAGGAAAATAGACAATTCATAAGTGAATGCATAAAGGGAAGAATGTAACTCAAAGTTTTAGTAACTATTCTGAAATAGAAGAAGTCACAGTGTAGAAGAGAAATTGGCAGATAAGATAGGAATACTTGTTTTAGTTGCAGAAGAAGAGGGAGGATCAGTTTTCAAGAAGCTAAAGCTAAATGGAAAGAAGGGATTACAGCTCAAACAGGATGAGAGAGAAGATTATAGAAAAATTTGACAGGGCTTCACCATGTAAAATGGACATTTACGAATTTTCTAGCATACATATCGTAATAAAAGGAAATACAATATATAATGCAGAAAAGAAATGGACTATACTTTCATTCATCAGATTGAAGTGCTTGGAGCATTCTTTATAGCTTAAACAGCTGAAGAGAAATGAAGTTGCTAGATAATCCTACAAATACAACCATCCTGAACTACAATTTTTCAAAATGAAGCAAGTATCAAGTGTTCATTATGCCACAATATATCTTCGGAGCTCAAAATTAAATACAAGATTCATAGTTTTTCAAAACAGGAAAGTGCAAGATTGAGCAACCATTTTAGAGAATGGCAAAAAAAGCTTCAAATACAATGAAATTTCAAAAATAAGCATGTTTCAGGCCTCCATTATTCAAACAACAACAGTTCAGGTTCAAATATTAAAGAAAATCATAACAAGAAAGGATATCAGAAGCTTTCAACTGAGAACAAACCCAGAGTTTGAATCATAAGAGTGGTTAGAGAGTTCTTATTCAAAGATTGAAAGGGTAGAGAAAATATTCTCATAGCAGTGTCAATGAAATTTCAAGGATCAAAGCTACAAGCTTTTAGTTTTGGATTGCATTATCAGAGTAAGGGAAAACTTGCAAACCCACAACAAGGGAAAACTTGCAAACCCACACCAAGGGAAGTGAATTCTTTACAATCATTACTAAAGTGCATTTTTAGAAAGGAAAAATTTTATTCAGAACTAAGAAATTCCAAAGTACATATATAAGAACTGTTATCTTCAGTTTCTCAGAAGATTCGAGATGGCTACTCTGTGTAAGGAATATCATTTAAGAAGGGAGAATTTTAAATTATGGTTTCTAAAAATGAATACATTACAAGTGACGACTGTGTCAGAAGTAATCCAACCGCAAGAGCAAGAAATGTATATTTCACATTTCATACAATAACGGCCATCACAAATATCGGCCTGGGTAAAAGCTTAGCATGAAAGAAACTCATTTTTTGGGAAACCCACAAAAGAAAGTTGCAATGCCCAGAACAAAAAATAGAGAAGAATGGCAGTATAACAAACAAATACTCATTTTGTATGAAATAGAGCTTGAGACTCACATTATGGTAAGATGAAGGCTCGAGATGCACTCACCTTCCTTAATGATGGTTTTAGAATCAGAACACCCAAAATGATTTTTGAGCTCAGATATCAGAATGCAATGAAAATACAGAGACACACAAGGTTTTCGAGGTGTTAATGTCAATAAAGCTAAAACCGACTGAGATAAATAAGTTACAAACCAGGGAAGCAAAGTCTCACCTTCAAAAATAATCACAAAGCTCGCAAACCAGAGAAGGTATAATTTTGAGCTTCTGATGATCAAGAAAATGACACCTTCAGAAAGAATAAAAGACCAGATCTAAATCTTATCTAAAAGAAAAAAAAAACAAGCTCACAAAGCTCAATGATGACAGCCAAGAGAGAAAGTAGCACAACTGAGACCAACAAAGGAACCACAAGAATGTAAACGTCACAGAGCTCAGAAGACTAAAATATATAGAAGGGCCGAGCTCCAAAAACATCAATAGTGGCCAACAACTCATAGGGACCCCAAAAATAGAGAGAAACCGAGCTTCATAATGACCATGAAGGCCATGCAAAGACCATAACAAATGTCGAGCTCCAAAAAAACAACAATGGCATCAAATTTTTTTCTCTGGGTTAAGTTTGAAATCAACCATGGTTCAAGATCGACGATCATAAATAAATAATAAAGATCAAATCGCCGAGGATCATGCTCAAAACAATAGACAAATAACCACGGTTAGATCTCCAATCAAAATAACCAAGGGGTGAGTCACCGTGAGGAAGGGGACATCCCACGTGTCAAACTCCGCTAAACAAAATCGTTACAAATGACTTTTAAAAGTCCAACCATAGTGCATACAAATAATATAAAAGGGCTAACCAATTATGCCAAATGATCGCAGAAAAGCTGAATTCTAAACTATACATTATCCAATGTGTAAAATTCTGACAAGTATATACATGTGTGTATTTATCAAAAGATGGTGGAGAATATAGTGGCATGTGCCATGAAAAATGGTCGACCATTTTATATTGCTAAACCCACCAAGGTGGCCAAACCAAGTATAAGACAAAGGTGGTCCCCACACTAAGGAGTTGAAGTGGACTTTCAAGTGTTATCCATGTGATCACTAGAAAATAGAATGAGTGTCAAAATCAGAGACAAAGGTAGTCCAAGTCAGATTGATATTTGGATGAATTATTTTGCAAAGTATTGCAATTAATGTAATTATTTTTCTCACAGGTAGAGAATTGATTTTTGCATGCTTCTCAAGAAGACAGAATAGAGAAGAGACAAGTTGCATGCCATAGAGAGAGACTTGCCTATCAAGTAATCTATTTTTAGAAAATTATTCACTCAACATTATTAAAAATAGAACAATCAACTTCAGTTGACTGAGATGTAATCAATGGGTATTAATGCCTCTTGTACTAGTTTGTATTATTTTATCCCTTTATTTATTATTAAATAAAGGATAAAATTAGGATACATGGGAGAGTACAACCTTAGGCTATTTTTAGAGGAAGGGTGGGAAAATTTATTTTTAGGCTATATATTGTGTGCCTTTGTAAGGAAAAGGGAGATTCTTATGGAGGAATTTTGGATATATTAGTACTAAAGAAAATATTACAGCTTTTTCCTCTAGTATGGATTATTTTCTGCCTTTTCTCAAGTTATTTTGTAGTCTTGTGTATGTTATATTAATTTTGTGAATGCAAATTCCCGATCAATCACCTTACCCCGCTGCAAATTTAGTCTTTCTTCTTAATTTTAATGTGCCTATTAACTTATTAGTGCTATTGTGATTCTCCTCGCATAATCAAGCATTTTTACCTTACATATTCTATAGAAAAACTATTGGTTCGTGCATCAAAATCCTTCCCAAATCAGTTGTGCATATACTCAATCAAAGCCCTCATACAAATTCAATTTATCACCTTAGTTTTTATAATTTTTATAGACATATTTTACTCTCAAACTCCCGAAAATCAATTTAGGATACATCAATAAGGAACTGGCCTTTTAATCCTGGAGACTCACCTCAAAATAGGTATACCCACAGACCTGAGGTGTTTCCATTATATCTATGAAAGAGAGAGATCAATTGTGCAAGCCCTAGAAAACCTGCAGCCATCTCTCTACGGTGCACTTTCGAAAGATAATATTTTTTGGCATCCCTGTGGGACCACGAATCGATCTACATGCAAGTTACAAATTTACAGTAGATTTACAACAAACTAAACTTTACTTTCGGGAGTAATCTGCAACAATTTATTCTAAAGATTTTATGATCTTTTGGCGACTCTGCAGAGCTGATTTTAGACCAGTATTGCAGCATGTTCCATGTCTAAAGTGACTACAAGATCATCGGTAAGAGGAATTCCTTGTGATTTATTTCTTTACCTTTGAATTCCGCTAGAAGGAGAAGATTTGGTAATACTTTACCTTATAATAGACCTAGTTTTTGTAACCCTTCTCCTAATATTCCTTCACCACGTACCAATTTCTCAATTAATATTCCAGCTTTCTCAAATGGCTATCCAACCACCAAGGAATTTTGTGACCTTTACTAATGGCAGTCCATTAGTAATCCTAGTTTACCACGACATTCCTAATGCTGCCATGAAAAGTTTTCCATCATTCACGGGTGAAAATCAGGTTACACCAGCTGAACATATCAAAGATGTTGCAACCCTATGTGCAGTCCATAATATCACTCATGAAGACATGGCTCTAAGACTTTTAGCTACATCTTTTAAAGGGCAAGCCTTGCAATGGTATAGAAACCTAGAAATTGGTAGCATAAGAACTTGGGATGACTTAGGTGAAAAATTGTTGAAACAGTTCCAGCCTCGGATAATTCAAATCATTTGTCTCTCATCGAACAATTGTCTACTATTAAAAGAGCTCCAAATGAATTTATGTCTAGTTTCAATATCCGCTTTTCCAAAACTTGGGAGAGAATTCCAGCAAGTGTCAAGCCTCAAGATGATCATGCTTTCCTTTATTAAATTAGAGCATTAAAAATGATATCTAAACTATGATTCAGTCAATGGGTGGAGAGACACTCCCAACAGCTTATGATATTGCTATCCGAGCTGAAAATAGCCTTATTCAAGCTAGAAAATTGGTGCCAAGGCCATCAATGCCTTTTTCGGTAGATTTAACACCTATTCCTCAACCTATTACAATCATAGAGCCTACCGTTGTAGTTCCATTAGATGATGTATTTAAAGCCTTGCAAACTATGGGAAATAAATTGACTTAAATTGAGAATAAAAGTGCATTACCTACCATACCCTCCCAAGATCCTTATCATCCCTATCAATGTAAATCAACAAAACAAGAAGCCCTATCAATGAGATCGAATTATATGCAGCCTTACCAACAAAGGTAGTTTGACACAAAGGCTCCTAGTTCATCTAACCCTTTAGTCCCAGTTAATATCACTACAGAAGAGTGGTGTAAACCTTGCAATCAACCTCATTCAACTACAACTTACCCAAATAATTGTCTAAATCTTAATCTTGTTGCACAACCTCAACCTGAAACATTGTTTATGCCTCAAATGGAGGGTGGGAAGAAAGAGAATCATGTTCAGAAAGGACCTAAACAGAATTTAGTCATTTTTAATGAGGAGGATTTCATTGCAGTCACTACTAGGGCTCAAGGGAAGGCTACTGAAAATCAAAAGTAGCAAAATAGGCCTATCCTACCTACTGTCACTGACAAGACAACATCTACAACTCCAAAGTCAACTAACAACCCTGGTGTTCCTAAAAAATCAGCAAGTGTCCCAGTTGATAAAAATCATCAAAGACAGCTACAACCTGATCCAAGAAGACTGTTTATACCTCAGATATCCAAGGCAATTGAAGTAGAATAAGTTTTTGCTAAGGTCTACTCTAAAACAATTGATTCTGTCTCTAAAACTATTACTTCTTTAACATTTTTGATGTAATGAAAAAGCATAATGTCAACATCTCAATCTAGGATGCTCTAAGTATTCCTGGACAACAAGATTTACTTTCTCATGAACTAGCTAAGCTGCAGATTTGTTGAAATACGACGAAAAGGAAGTTCAGAAGATAGACATGGTCTTTGGAATGTTTGAGCAAGACCGTATTAAAGAAGTCAAGTGGATGGTTCGAAAGTTCTTAATACTAATGACATCAAGAAACCACAACCATTTTATTTATCGTTGATTATTGGTGAAAATATAGTTCATAATTGCATGGTGGACAGTGGTGCAAGTAGCATAGTTATGCCAAAAGTGATTACAAAAAATTAGGGTTGTAGTATGAGCCTACAGAAAGGAGTGTCTTACAACTTGATGGAACTGCAACTAATATGGTTGGTATAATCAAAAATTTAGAAGTGATGTTACATGCTTGCCCAAATGTTTCTATTATGTAGGATGTTACTATTATGAACCTACCTCCATACTTTGCCTTATGCTTATCTAGAGATTTCACAAATAAAATAGGAGGTTATCTCTCTTCCGATTGTTCCTTCTTATTTTTACTACACACTATGGTACTAAGGTTACTATAAATTCAGAACTATTGGCCAGATTCCACATTGAGACTCATTCTCAAAATGTAGTAGCTAATTACTCAGCCTTAGAGCAATCTGATTTTGATGATGTAGCTCAGGTTTGAACATTATATGGTGTATCTAACATGTTTATGGATGAAAATATAGTTAAATAACATGTTCATGATCCTTTTAAGGAAGTTGAAGAACATCTTTTTGTGTGTATTGTATGCATGAAGAAAATACACCACTTCCCTTGTTGTCTAAAATAGAAAATTCAGCAGAAGGGATTTGGAAGCTTCATTTTGATGGAGCTAAGAAAAAAAGGACAAGGAGTAGGTTTGATGCTCACTTCCCCAACAAGTGAAAGGTATTTCTCATCTTTGAGTCTCCAATTTTCATGTACTTGCAATGTAGTTGAATATGAAGCATTAATTCATGGCTTGCTTTGGGCGAAAAGAGAGGTATTAACATGCTACAAATCTTTGGTGATTCTGAGTTAGTTATCAATCAAGTAAAAAACTTCAATGTTTGTAAGAATCCACTAATGAAGTCTTACAGACATAGAGTTTCAGACTTAATGGAATATTTTGATGCTATTAATATTCAGTCTATTCTTATAGCTGAAAACAAGCATGTAGATAGACTTGTAGTAGTTGGTGCTAGTTTTGAAGTGCTAGAAAAAATGGAAAACAACAAAATTCAACCTCATATTAAGCTAATTGTCAGGCCTTCTATACCTGATAATGAATCAAATTGGCAAGTTTTTGAAAGTGATGATCAAATCTGTAGGTTTTTGCAACAAGAAGCTGAATTTTCTACAGTTAATCAGGATAAGTTACAACATTTATATGGTGATCAGATTATTCAGTTAAAGAAAAATAAACTTCCTCGAGTTCTGGTCACATTGGAAGATATCTTCAACACTCGATGATCGCTTAAGAAAGGTGATGACTAAAATTTCAACCCCTCTTATTATTACGAAGAGATCTCAAGGTTGATGAAGGGAAAATATATTTCTTGGAAAGGTATGTTCCTTAACTGAAAAGAAGTCATTTATTAATCTTTGCAAAGAGTTTAAGGATGTTTTTGCTTGGAAATACCAAGATCTGAAAGGATTTGATCCTAGTCTAGCACAACATACAATCGAGTTACATCCAAATGCTAAGCCTATTAGATAGAAACAAAGGCCTGTAAATCCAAAAATAGAACCTCTGATGAGGAAAGAATTATCTAAATTGATTAAATTAGGTATTATCTTTCTAGTTAAGCATTCAAGTTAGGTAGCCAATCTTGTTCCTGTTAGGAAGAAGAATGGTGAAATCAAACTATGTGTAGATTTCAGAGATCTTAATAAAGATTCATTAAGAGATCATTACCCACTACCAAACATGGATCAAATTTTGAGAATAGTCTCAGGTTTAGATAGATTATCTCTTCTAGATGGTTACAATGGCTATAATCATATTTTAGTTCGAGAAGAAGATAGATACAAAACAACTTTTACCACCAAGTGGGGTACCTATGTTTACAAAACAATGTATTTTGGTCTTTCAAATACCGTGCAACGTTTCAACGTGCAATGGACATGGATTTCTAGAGCTTGTTAAATAAATGTATTCTTGTTTATTTGGATGATATCACCATGTTCTCAAAAATCCAGAAGAACACTTGATGCATTTAGGGCAGACTTTTCGGTTGTGCAGAAATTTGGAATATCCTTGAACCCACTGAAGTCTATCTTTTTCAGTACACCAAGGTAAATTACTTGGCCATATTGTTTCTAAGAAATGTTTAGTAATTGACCTTTCGAATCAAGCTATATCACAGATATCATTTCCTCATCATAAGAAGGCATTACAGATTTTTCTCGAAAAATCAACTTTTTCAAGATTTGTTTCATATTTTACAAGATTGTCAAATAATTAACAAATATGTTAAAGAAAGAGAAAACATTCTCTTGGACAAACGAAGGGAAAGAGGGTTTTGAGGCAATCAAAATAGCTATCTCTCAGGCTCCTACTCTTGCAAATCCAAATTTTGATAAATATTTTACATTATATGCACTTTGTAGGAGATGAAACAATCTTAGCTATTTTTAACTCAGGTTAATGATGAGAATATTGAGCAGCCAATTGGTTTCTTCGGACAGAGTTTGCATGATTATGAAACAAGGTACATATTTCTTAAAAAATAAGTACTTTCAGTAGTCAGAGGACTAAATATTTTCAAGTATATGATTTCGAACAATAAAATCCACGTTCTTGGTTCCCATCCAAGTGTGAAAGCATTCTTACTAAATAAGGAGTTAAAGAAAACTTGATAACAAAGGTCATGGAGTATGATGTTGATATTCAAGTTGCTAAAACATTTTGAGGAAAAGGTTTATGTGAACATATAATTTCCAATATGGAAAGAAAGAAAGTCTGAGAACAAGATGATTCAAAACATTATGCTGAAATCGTGTATTAGCAATCAAAAATTATGGTTCAACCAGAAGATCAGCATTCGAACTCACTCACGAGATTCAGGAATCAAGATGGATGACTGATTTGGTTAATTATCTACGAAGGGTACCTATCGAGAAGGTATGGACAAAAATAAACAAAGGTATTTCTGATTACAAGTTGTAACTTATATCTTCGTTGATAATGTGTTATTCAAAAGGGATATAAATGGAATCTTGCTGCGGTGTGTTGATTATGATAAAGTTCAAAAAATATTGTCATACATACATGAAAGACCTATAGGAGGTCACTTCTCAGCACATACTACATCCTTAAAAATTATGAAAGCTGGTTATTATTGGCTTATCATATTCAAAGACTATTTTGAATGGATTAGAAAGTGTAAAAAATGTGCTTTCTTTCTTGGAAAAGAACATCTAACTTCATTACCCTTGCATCCTATTTCAGCTAATCAGCCTTTTATGCAATGGGGTCTTGATTTTATTGGCATGATAAACCCACCTTTGTCACAAGGACATAAGTGGATCTTAACTGCTATATATTTTTTACACGATGGACTGAAGCAATAGCTTTGAAAGATGCTAACAAAACTTCGATACTATCCTTTTATGAAGGAATAGTTTGTAGATTTGGTGTTCCAACAACTATCATATCAGATAATTCTTTAGCATTCCTTGGTGCAAAGATAATAGATTGGGCTGTCAACCATGGAATATATCTAAGTTCTTCATCTAATTATTACCCACAAGGTAATGGTTTAACTGAGAGTACTAAGAAGAATCTTTTAAGAATCATCAAAACACACTCAATGATAATCAAAGAGCTTGGCATCTAATGTTGAATTTAGAACTTTGGGCTAATAGAGTGACTCCTAAGAGATCAGTTGGTAATTCACCATACAAACTTGTGTATGGAAAAGAAGTGAGAATTCCTATTTTAGTTGAGTTACCTACATTAGATTCACTACACCAAATGGAGCTCCTTGAGAATGAACCATTACAGGTTCGTTATGTAGAGTTAATGGAATTACTAGAGCTAAGGGATCAAGCTCATTTAAATATAGAAAATAATAAAAAACAAATCAAGAAGACTTTTGAAATGAAAGCCAAATTTAGAGTCTTCAATGAAGGAGATATTGTGTTAAAATGGGATGTTGATCATGCAAATCCATGAAGACACTCAAAGTTTGATACACTCTGGAGTGGTCCTTACATGATTTCAGATAGCAAGGAGCACAATGCTTTTCATCTTTCAAAACTAATGGAGAGGAACTTCCCATTCCTGTGAATGGTATGTTTCTCAAACAATGTTATTGAATATCTTACAATGATTGTTAGAGTAGGATTTCCTTTCAATAAGTGCAGTTTCTACACATTGTATCATTTTTCAATTCAATAAGTGCATTCATACACATGATCTGGTTTACCAGATCCTTTCCTAGTTTTAGTTTCATTTTGGAAAGGTTGGACTTTTCATTAAAAGGAAAATTGTTGTTACATGTTTGGACTCCATGCCCAATGGAAAAGAGCAAGGCACTAGTATATAAGCTAGCAGGTAGCTTTCCCCGTAGGATCACTAGAAATGTTGACAATTTTTGCACTTGTGCAAAAATGGGCAACTCAAAACTTTGTTACAATGGATAGCATTGGTGAAGTATACCTAAGCTAGGGGAGATTATATCAGATTATGTCGTTATTGCTGATTTATTTAAAAGATTACATGAAATCTACAACTATGTGTGCTGTTACAAAATGTAACAGATCACATAGTCTGCAATTTCATGACCATCCTCAACAAAAGAACACAAGCCCTGAAGGATAGTTGTGTTGTCTTGATGAGGACATCCAATTGTAGAATAGGTGAAGTGTAAAGTTTTGGAACAACAAACATAAGTGTAGATCACGAAATATAGAGTTCATTACTGAATGTTACAAGTTCTATTCAATGTTCTTTCCTTCATGATTAAGACATTCAATTATGTTACTGAGTTATTTAGTTCATTATACAATCCATACAAAAAGCAGAAATGCAGAAAGAGATAGACAACTCATTTACAGAATTCAATGTTATATTCATAAGGAGTTTTGAAATGTTTCCCACACAAGCCATGAGATGTAACTGAAAAGTAAATTACAACTACTGAAAAGAAATATACACATGCATGAAAGAGAAAGAAAAGGAGTATGAGTGAACCCATCATTTCCTTGGGGTTTTTTTTTTATCGAAGCATCTCTACTCTAGCCTTTTCTTCATCTCTATTGAAGAAGCCATCTACCTAAAAAGAAAAGAGGTTAACTATTAGTTACGAGCTCAGGGATCAAACCATATTCCTACACTATCCTACTTCATGCATATGAATCTTCCCCAAGTAGGAGATGTATTCTACTTGAAGGAAAAACTACATGCATGCTTTATTCACTCGAAGGAAGAAAGTGAAAAGAAAGAAGAAAACATGGACATAAGAGAGGCCAAAAAGCCTAATTATTTTCTAACTATTTTTTGAGTGTGCAGGTACATCTTGCAGCCAAAGGAAAATAGACAAGTCATAAGTGAATGCATAAAGGGAAGAATGTAACTCAAAGTTTTAGTAACTATTCTGAAATAGAAGAAGTTACAATGTAGAAGAGAAACTGGTAGATAAGATAGAAAAACTTGTTTTAGTTGCAGCAGAAGAGGGAGGATCAATTTTTAAGAAGCTGAAGCTAAATGGAAAGAAGGGATTACATCTGAAATAAGATGAGAGAGAAGATTCTGAGAGAATTTTCATAGGGATTCACCATGTAAAATGGACATTTACAACTTTTAAAAAATAAGCATATTATAGGCCTCCATTATTCAAACAACAACAATTAAGGTTCAAAATATAAAAAAATCACACCAAGAAAGTATATCGAAGCTTTCAACTTAGAACAAACCCAAAGTTTGAATCATAAGAGTGGTCGAGAGTTCTTATTCAAGGATTGAGAGGGTAGAGAAAATATTTTGATAGCATTGTCAATGAAATTTCAAGGATCAAAGCTACAAGCTTTTAGTTTTGGATTGCATTATCAGAGTAAGGGAAAACTTGCAAACCCACAGCAAGGGAAGTGAATTCTTTACAATCATTACTAAAGTGCATTTTCAGAAAGGAACAAATTTATTCAAAACTAAGAAATGCCAAAGTACATATATAAGAATTGTTATCTTCAGTTTCTCAAAAGATTTGGATGGCTACTCTGTGTAAGGAATATCATTCAGAAGAAGGGAGAATTTTAAATGATGGTTTCTAAAAATGAATACATTACAAGTGATGACTGTGTCAGAACTAATCCAATGCAAGAGCAAGAAACATATATTTCACATTTCATACAATAACGGCCATCACAAATATCGGCCTGGGTAAAAGCTTAGCATGAAAGAAACTCATTTTTTGGGAAACCCACAAAAGAAAGTTGCAATGTCCGAATGAAAAATAGAGAAGAATGGCAGTATAACAAACAACTACTCATTTTGTATGAAATAGAGCTTGAGACTCACATTATGGTAAGACAAAGGCTCAAGATGCACTCACCTTCCTTAATGACAGTTTTAGATTCGAGAATACTCAAAATAATTTCCGAGCTCGAGATATCATAATGTAATGAAAATAATTGAGACACACAAGGTTTTCGAGGTGTTAATGTTAATAAAGATAAAACCAACTTAGATAAATAACTTACAAACCAGGGAAGCAAAGTCCCACCTTTGAAAAATAATCACAAAGCTCACTTACCGAGAGAAGGTATAACTTCGAGATTTTGATGATCAAGGAAATGGAACCTTCAGAAATAATAAAATGTGAGTCTTAATGTTTCCCAAAAGAAATGAAAAAACCCAAGCTCACAAAGCTCAATGATGGCGGCCAAGAGAGAAAGTAGCACAGCCGAGACCAACAAAGGAACCACAAGAATGTAAATGTCACAGAGCTCAGAAGGCTGAAATATACAGAAGGGCCGAGCTCCAAAACATCAATAGTGGCCAACAACTCACAGGGACCCCGAAAACAGAGAGAAACCGAGCTTCATAACGACCATGAAGGCCATGCAAAGACCATAATAGGCCAAGCTCCAAAAGAACAATAATGGCGTCAAAAATTTCACCGGGGGCTTCGCCCGCATACCAAAAATCCAAATGAAATGATGATTAGACCCAAGCTTCCCTTTACCACCCGAGCCCAAGTATGGGTTAAGTTTGAACTCAACCATGGTTCGAGATTGATGATCAAAATCAAGGAAAAGATCAAATGGCTGAGGATCATGCTCAGAACTCGAGACAAATAACCATGGTTAGTTCCCCACTAACCACAATTAATGCATAGTCAGAAACCCTAACCGTGAGTCCAAGGATCGATGACATCAAGATAGAGGTATAAAGATCGATGGCCCAGGAGCATCACCAACTTTCCAAGTAAACCACCAGGGTTGTAATCAAACTCAACTCAAGTTACAAATGCCACCACCAAAATTACCAAGGGGTGAGTCACTGTGAGGAAGGGGACAACCCACGTGTCCACCTAAACAAAATCATTACAAATGACTTTTAAAAGTCCAACCATAGTGCATGCAAATAATATAAAGGGGCCAACCAATTATGCCAAATGATCACCGAAAAGGTGAATTCTAAACTATACATTATCCAATGTGCAAAAGGCCGACAAGTATATACATGTGTGTATTTATCAAAAGGTGGTGGAGAATATAGTGGCATGTGCCATGAAAAATGGTTGACCCTTTTATATTGCTAAGCCCACCAAGGTGGCCAAACCAAGTATAAGACAAAGGTGGTCCCCACACCAAGGAGTTGAAGTGGAGTTGCAAGTGTTATCCATGTGATCACTAGAAAATAGAATGAGTGTCAACATCAGAGACAAAGGTAGTCCAAGTCAAATTGATATTTGGATGAATTATTTTGCAAAGTATTGCAATTAATGTAATTATTTTTCTCATAGGCAGAGAATTGATTTTTGCATGCTTCACAAGAAGATAGAACAAAGAAGAGACAAGTTGCATGCCATGGAGAGAGACTTGCCTAGCAAGTAATCTATTTTTAGCAAATTATTCACTCAGCCTTATTAAAAATAGAACAGTCAACTTCAGTTGACTGAGATGTAATCAATGGCTATTAATGCCTCTTGTACTAGTTTGTATTATTTTATCCCTTTATTTATTATTAAATAAAGGATAAAATTAGGATACGTGGGTAGTAATACATGACCTTAGGCTATTTTTAGCGGAATGTCTGGGAAAATTTATTTTGGCTATATATTGTGTGCCTTTGCAAGGCACAGGGATATTCTTCTGGAGGAATTTTTGATATATGAGTACTAAAGTAAATTTTACCAATTTTTCCCTCTGAGTGTGGAGTATTTTCTACCTTTCCAAGTTATTTTGTAGTCTTGTGTATGTTATATTAATCTTGTGAATGCAAATTCCCTAATCAACCACCTTACACTACTAAAAATTTAGTCTTTCTGCTTAATTTTAATGTGCATGTTAACTTATTAGTGTTGTTTTCATTATCCTCAAAAGATAATCAATCATTTTTCCCTTAGATATTCTACATAAAAACTATTGGTTCGTGCATCAAAATCCTTCCCAAATCAATTGTGCATATACTCAAAGAAAAATCTCTAATACAAATTCAATGTATCACCTTAGTTTTAATCAATTTTACAATCATCTTTTACTCTCAAACTCCCGGAAAATCAATTTAGGATACATCAATAAGGAACCGACCTTTTAATCCTAGAGACTCACCTCAAAATAGGTATACCCACAGACTTGAGGTGTTTCCATTGTATCTATCTAAAAGAGAGATCAATTGTGCAAGCCCTAGAAAACCTGTAGCCATCTCTCTACAAGCTGCACTTTTGAGAGATAACAATATCCTGAGGAGATAAAATCATTTTCTCCTCCATCATCTACCTTCCAAGCACATGAACCTACTGCTATGAAGGAGAATATTCAAGAACAATATCCTTTATCTCACAATGTCCCTCTGGAACAAAGGTTAAAAGCTATAAGTATTCCATGTTATTCATAGGAGAATGAAGGGATATGGCAAGAGGATGTCATCATCTCTCTCTAAACCATCCATCCGGGGAGGGTCCGTAGGAAGACTCTAGTCTTAGAGTTGAAATTTAGGACAATGGGCACATCTAATGTATCAGACTGGGCCCAATCAGGTACATAGCTTCGTTGGAGCTAAGGAAGAATCCAAATCCGGTCATAACTACTTTAGCGCATGAGGATGAGATCCACGATGCAAAGATTAGCTGCAATGCCTCTTTAATTCAAATGAAGAGCAACTAAAAGAGGCATTTTTCTTGTTTCCAGCTTACACCTTGATGATATGGGTGAAAGATCGACCTTTTGTTTGTTTCTCACTCATTGTATAAACCATGTTTAGTGTGAAATCATATACATGGTCACATGTTTTGATAAAGGGAAGTTATTTATCCCTGCACTGTGGTATGATTTGTTTAAGATTTTATTTATTAGGATTAGTTTACGAGTAGGAGTAGATTTTCTTTCACTAGATGAAGTGCTCTTACACACTCTACATGTCTCATTCAAGGCAAGTATATTTGATCTTTATACATAGTGCATGTTGTTATGTTTTGTTACTCTCGGTTATATAACCATGCATTTTAGTATGCCTACAGTCCATCTCAAAAATAGTTTAAGCCCCATGTAATACCATTTTCTACTCTCGGAAGCCCCATTTCCATGTTTTTCTTATAAAAATTAAGAATACAAACATTAGGGTTGTTATGATCCTCATGTGTGGATTTCACTAACGCCTCAAGGTTTTGGTGTAATGGTTCATTAAATTTGGTATCAGAGTGACCACCCATGTTCAAATCCCACTCGGTTGGTTACATCATGTAGCTAGGGCCCGTGGGGTGCCTAAACATTGGTGAAGCAAGGCTCGTACATATGGGAGTGTGGGTGCAAACCCAGCTCGAGTCGGGCTCTACGAAAGCATGGTGGCATGTTATGATCCTCATGTGTGGATTTCACTAACACCTCGAGGCTTTGGTGTAATGATTCATTACATTGATGTTATGATTCTCATGTGTGGATTTCACTAATGCATCGAGGTTTTGGTGTAACAGTTTGATACATTTGGTATCGGAGCGATCACCCATGTTTGAATCCCACTCGGTTAGTTATGTCATGTAGCTGAGGCCCATGGGGCACCTAAACATCAATGAAGTAGGGCTCGTATGTATAGGAGTGCGGGTACAAACCCAGCCCGATTCGGGCTCTATGAAATTTTGGTGGGATGTTATGATCCTCATGTGTGAATTTCACTAATGCCTCAAGGTTTTGGTGTAATGATTTGCTACAGGGTAGACTCGGGGTCATTAAGTTAAGTACTCGAGGAGTCCATTTCAAGAAAAGGGTTAGTACCAGGCTATTGTTTATGACTCCATGCCCAATGGATGCAACAAGGCTACTGGTCCCTTCATCTAGCAGGCAGATGTCCCTGTGAGTCACCAAACTATTATCCCAAATTTTCCCCTAGAAAATTTGGTCAAACACGACCCCACACAAGGAAATTAGAAGGGCCAGCTCTTTCCAATGGGCTCACATTTTAATCCAACAAACAAGGGGGTAGGTGATATTGACTCAAGTAAGGAGAAAGGTCAACGAGAGGAGACCAGGGGGCATTAAAAGAGTTTAGAGTGCATAGAAGGGAGAAAATCGGGAGAAAAAGTTTGAAGTCTCAGACTTCGAAAATGAGTTTTCTAGGGCGAAAAAATAGAATTGTGTAGGTGCCATGCATCATCTTGCACAATTCCAAAAGGTGCAACAAAATACAAACTCCATATGTGCTCCATCCCGCCATGCATCCATGAGCCAAAAAAGAGAGAGTTGGAAGTTGACAAGTCAAAGAGTCGTTGAAGCCTCCATGTGTCTCACCGACACAATTTCAAAGTCACGTATCAAAAGGTGAGATCCAAATGAGCGCAAGGCTTCCATGTGTCCCGGGTCGAGACTTATGTCCCTTCCAAGGGAAAAGGACTTAGCAAAAATACAAAGAAAAGAGAAAGGCTGCGTAGATCTACATTACACTTTGGGATGATTTGAAAGGCACTACCCAAAAGGAATCCCCAAAGGAGTGCCTACTTGCCACGTGGTCAGTGTCTCAAGAGGTAAATCTAGCCATTTAAAATTCCAAAAGCCTGCGGAGGCCTCCACGTGTCTCAACCATGTAACTTCAAAGGTAAAATATGGGGTAGTTTCCAAATGAGCGCAAAGCCTCCACGTGTCTCGGTTTAGGCACATTGTCTCTACCTGTGGGAAGGACTTAGGAAAATACAAAGGAAACCGAGCAGCCCACGAAAGTCTGCCACATGTTAGTCTAGTGTGATTTAAGGAGAGAAAGGTAGGAGCTAAATCTTCAAGATGTGCGAGGCTACCACGTGGACCCGGTACGGTAAGACTCTTTTAAATATTACACACCCAAGACCCCGATCTTCAGATAACCATATCTTTTGATTACGCAAGCTCGATTCGGTGAGAGAAGACATTTTGAGAAATTCTCAACATCCTTTATGCCACGGAGGCTTGAAACCCTAATTTTAAAACAGATTAGGTGGGTAAAAATAGTAGAACTACTTCATGCCATTAATATATGAGCTGATTGCTTCAATAACCAAATCAGATTTGATTTGATCCACCATTCTTCCTTCTTCAACATGCCAAACAAACATAGAAAGCAGAGGACTTTACAAATTGTAGGTAGATTTGTAGAGGGCATTGAGGGATGGTGGTTGAGCTTTCAGATCAGGATTTAATGCATCGTAGGATTGGTTAAAATAGAGTTTTATTTTCCCTCTCTATTTCTCTCTCATTCTTCTATATATTGTAAAAGAGGGGCATATTCAAATGGTTGGTCATTTTTTCTTTTTCCCCCTTTCTCTTTCTTCCCTAGGTTAGAATGTGGAGTCTAAGCCTCTTCTTATGGCTCTGTAATGGAATTTTCTTACCTCTTTCCCACTGATGATGTACCATGTAACTTTTGGAGCAATAAAATATGTTTCATGATGCTTCTGTCCATCCTTGCTTATTTTGTTGTCTCTTCTTACCTCTCATCATTGTAGGGTATATTGTGCATACTCTGATGTTTATTATAGGTTCTAGGAGTTGTAATTAATGGGTTTTGAAGTGGTGTTCTATGTTTGAAAGCTATCTTTGGTATGTGGTGCATCTTTTCCACCCTCTCCTTTTCTCACCTCTCTCCACTTCAAGCAGTTTGGGTCTGTGATCAGCCACTTCCTTTTCTGGTGTATCACCACTTAGTGTAGGCTCTCTTTAACCCTCTCTCTCTCCGGTCCCCTTGGAATGGTTAGGTTAGGATATATTAGGTCTTGTTATAAATGAGTAGCTTGTGACAAGTAGATTAGGAAGCAGAACCAGCCTTATCCGGAGGTCCATCTCGTGGTTTGCAAGTCCCATAGCTTGAGAGATGGTCCATTATTGTGTAATCACACCGAATGTCCCATATCGAGATACAAGGACATCTAGGGTACTGGTATTATACACTAATAGTTTCTTCATTTTTGTTATGAATTTCCTTTATACGAATTCTTAATGTATTATAGATCTTGTAATGGTGTTTGTAGAGGGTTTTGGAGAACTTGTTGCCTTGGGTTTTCTGAATTTATGGAGTATGGTTGTCTTAGTTAGGTGTAATAAAAATTCTAAATATTATTGTGAAAGATATAAATTTTATCACAACTTTGTTATTTGTATTTTGAAAGTATTATATCATTGTTGAAAATAGTATAGAGTTGTTTGACCAATTTTTTTACCTTCTTATTCCCAAGTCAAATTTCAATAGAATCTTTCACCACATTTTGTTTATGTATTGTGTTGGATAGAAATTATGTAATCATGTATAGTTTTCACAAAAGGGTAATGCTAATCCTTTATTTTGAGTCATAATTTTATATAGAAAATCTTCTAGGTCATGGCAATAATGCAAATTCAAGACATAATATGTGTTAGAAGTCCTAATAAAAGTTATTAAAAAAAAAAAGAGGAATTTATGTTCTTGTGTTAAAAATAATATACCTTACTACCCTTAAGATTTAGATAAAATCTTATCCCTATTGTTGTGAGATGTTAATCGATTTTAAAAGTGTAATCAATGTTTAGCTTTTGGAAAATAGTTAGGTATTAGTAAGTAGGGGTGATTGATTAAGAAACCATTAAATATAACTCATCTATTTTGAAACCCAATTCATATTCTTTTGTTGAAATTAATCAAGAGAAGCCTAAATGAAACTTTTACCCAATACAGTAAATTATATTAAGCCTCATTATAAGACTTATTAATAACCAATGAGATCATGAAGGTGAATTCAAATTGAGTTATCATTTTGAGTTATGCAGACTTTGGATATGGACATGACTTATACTTATGTTGATTAGCATGATGTTTTGTGACTAGATGCATTTGGATTATGATTGGATTTTGTTTTCAGTATGATCTACACTGACTCATGGACAGACTATTGGATACCGATATTATTTTTATATGGATATATTGCATGTGTTCTAACATTGGATTTCTTCGCCATGATGAGTAGAATGTAGTTGTTGAATTTACATTACTAAAATTTTGGATAATGATGAAATGCATAATTAAGTTGTGATTTAGACCTAGAAATAATGATTGCTTGAATTACGTATAGATGTTAATAAATTTCATGCATATGGTTATTTTGGATATTTTGACATGGCCGCAAGGCCGAAGGAGGTATTTTGTATTTTGCAGGAAACACAACATGATCACAACCTAAAGGGGGATTGGGAACCAAACACAACAGAATGCCGGGTGGTTACAACATTTGGTCGTCAAGGCAACTAGTGAATTGTATTGTGTTACCTTTGTTCTTTTATGTGTTAAAAAAATTCCCATGAGGGGGAAATTTTCTAATGTGACCAAGGGGGTAAGAATTTTATTTACTTGTTTTAACTTACTTTAGTAGGTGATTTTATTTGTGATATCTTTTTTTTAAATTTCTTTTGCTAAGTGTGTTTAGATTAAATTAACATCTTGTTTTAATTTTTAAGTTTTGGAGGGAAGTCTAGTGGGTGTAATTAATTTTGATGGTTGGCTCCTTGAGCCTTGTGTTTGCCTCTTGTATTGAATGCTTGTTTTGAGTGTTGACCACTCCAAATCCTTTGAAACTCGAATTTGAGATTTAGGGCAATTTTGGGGGACTTGTGGGACAAGTTGAACTTGTCCCACACTTCCCAAAACCCCTTACCAACCATATCTATGGGTTGGGAAGCCAAAAAGGGGATTATTTATTGTTTTGGGAAGGGAAATATGACTTTGGAGTGCATTTTTCTTCCATTTGCATTTATTTGTGCCTTAAGACACATGGGAAGGGATGGATGTGGTAAAGAGATGTCATTCAACCCAACCACCCATTTATGGTGTTTTGGGATTTGAGTTGACTAAAGGGAGGTGGTCTTGAGGATGTGTGATGTGGCATCCAACAAGGAGCCACATCACCCTCACTCTTCCTTTTGTCTATTTATGGAAACTTCCTCTCTTGTTGAGGGGGTTGGAGGTTTTTTTTTTTTGTTGAAAGTTCTTTTTGTTATTTTGGGAGAGGAAAGAATTGGGAGAAAGAAAAAGAAGGAGCTTGGACTTGCATGCTTGGGATTGTTTTGGAGGGAGCTTGGACAAAGCTTCTTGGTTTAGGCTTCTCCAATGGAGAGGTAGGAGACCTTCTCCCCTTTTTGCTTTCTTATTGTTATTGCTTCTATGCTAAAATTGTGAATAATGTATGTTACTTTTGTGTATTGTGAAAATGGATAGAGTGCTTAATGTGTAGTGTAGGAGAGGTCTATGGGAAAACTCATGAGGGAGGCATAAGAGTAGAATAGGATATTGTGGAGGGAGTTTGAGAGGGATGCCCATCTTGGGTAAGAATGTTCACATTCTTACCTTGTTCTTGAGGGAGCCATAAGAGAAGGGAGGCATAAGAGTATGGGAGGAAAAGGGGTACTTGAGGGAGGCATAAGAGTCATAGGGGCTTGAGTTTTATTGTAGAGGGTTTTGGATGGGCATCTCATCTCAATGGGGAGGCATAAGGAAAACATTCCCATAGTTCCTTCTCTTGTTGGCTTGGATGAAAGCCTTGTTGTGAAATGTTTGGTGTTATTTGTGTGTCTCTTTGTTTCTCTATTTTAGCCTTGAATGTTGTGAAGAAATTGTATTGTGGAAGCAAGTATTGTTTCCTTGAGTTGGAGACCACCCTTCATTGTGTTGTGTTTGGGGCTCGGGGGTCAATGGAGGAGATTGCTTCTTTTCTCCATTGAGTTTTGGTTGGGAGGAGAGTGTTGCCTCTCCCCCTATCTTGGTTGTGATTTGAAATACTTGGAACTTGGAGCATGGATGAAGAACACCTTGGAGCACAAGAACCTTGTTGTTGACAATGTTAAAACATCATGTATTTACCCACCTTGAGTGGAGGAAAAATGTAATATTGCCTTGTTTTCTTTAGCTTCCATTATTGCAAATTTGTTTCCACATGAAGTAGGACATGTTGTAAAAGATTTGAAGGAAAAGTTGCATTGAAATGATAGTATTTCTTACTCTAAAATTTATTGGAAATGTTGTTGAATTCTTGTGGAATGTTGGAAAGAAATTACAAAAGAATATACATGTTAGATCTCATTTTGTTATTTACAAGGAGATGTATTAAAAAAATTGGGATGTTAGGGTATCTCTATTTTTGTATTGTTAATGGAATGACTTTAAACTCACTAAGTGCACTATCCAATACCCCATGATGCCCAATGGAGGTATTAATAGTTTGATTAGTATTCATATTTAAGTAACATAAAAACTAAGGAACTTATTAATATTAAACTTAATAATATCAATGTACTTTGAAGATGTAATAAGAGGTTCAAATGGAAGAGCCCTGTTGGTATTCTATGAGGATCTAAAATCAACCCATAATGATATGGCCAGGCCCAAGGCCTTTATAGAGAATATTTAAATTGTTGCAATGCCTACAATTATTTTTAAACGTTTTTTTTTTTTTCAGATTAGGACACTGCGAGTGGTCTTAGCTTCACAAATATCAAGCTGCATGGCAGGCCTCACAACTGCCCAAACAAATGTAAAGTTAGTCTCAAAATCAAGACCAGTCAATCACCCTTAAATCGTGTCTAAGAGAATAACTGCTAATATAAAAAAATGATGATACGTTTCAGTAGATATGCCTGATAGACAACTTGATACACAAAGCACTGACTGTCACAGAGAATATTTAAATTGTTGCAATGCTTGCAAAAGCGAGTTTTGTGGTCGTCTATTTAAGAGTGTTGCAATAGACAAGCAATAGTTGTTGGTATAAGAGATCCATAGTTGACAGATAACAACATGGCTGGACAGGGCGCTGTCCAAAATGCCCTTCACTGCCCCCTAATCGATTTGATTTTCCTTGGAGCGCCTCCTCTGTCTCACAATCTTTTTGATAAAAATATCTTGAAGGTGAAACCCGATTTTGAGGATGCATTCGACACTAAACAGATAACAACATAGTTGAAACGGTCTTATACTTTTCTTTTTAAAACACCTTCACGGATTTCAATCGTTTTGATTAAATTTTCGCATAGTAGAATTCCTAGAACTTGTAGATGTATTCAATACTAAGCGAGAAATGACAGATTGGCAATCTACTTGCCTTAAGCGCTCAGGGTAACAAATGCTTTCATTACAGCACTCTAATGAGAATGGCGGCATGATGTTTCACGAATCTGCTCCCCTGCGCCAATGGTATCTCACATTCTCCTTAAGACGCTTGCTTAAACCGATCGACCCATCCCGATCCCTTTCCCATTCCTCCTCAGTCGCATAAATTTGAGAACGAGAAATTCTGAAGCAGTTAGTAGTGTAAAATGGTCTGTACACCCGTTTGGAAGAAGGTTGAAAGCCACGCCTCAAAAGCCCAACCCGCCTTTCCTGAAATCGGCCATTTTCGGTGCCAGATTGTGGCTAACACGGCATAATATTAATAGCGTGATTTGCTCCATTTATTCTGTGGATACGGAGAGTGGGTAAATAAAACAAGGGAGGAAAAAAATCAAGATTTGCAGATCCAAGCGACTGAATGTAGGATGGGACCCTTTAGGGTATAGACCTGCAGAATTCAAAGTGTATTTAATAGCAAGGAAAATCAGGCGGCCCAGTGGTGTGTCTTGCACGCCTTAGAGGGGAATGTCAATGGTTGGCGGGTGGCCATTAAAGCCACGCACCCTCCCTATCCATATTTTTTTAAAATTTAGGTTAGTCTTACCGGTTTTTATAATGTAAAATTTTGATGAAGTAAACTATGTCACAACATGATAACTCAGGCACTTCGTGGACGATGATTTCTCGGTGCGAAACCGTTGCTATGTACCCATTTTTTTTTATGCGATACAATGGAGGAGTCTTCCTGTTAGCCAATAAAATAGGTAGTCTTAAATTCTCGCATCTTTCACTTGCATGCTTTGTTGTTTGGGCGCAAGTTCCCACCTCGACAAATATCAGAATTAGTTCAAATAAATATGTATGTAACATCTAAGTTGTGATTTATAGAATTACTTAATATAATGTCGTTTTAGAATTACGATCTTGTCACGAGAATAAAATTTCACCGACGCATGCTATTAACGTTATTTAGCACCAAGATTAAAATGTCTCCTCAGATAAGAACTGACTCATGGCGTCGAGCTCTGACGATGATGCTAGTGTCGAGGAGACGTTAGGGAGGCTCCTTGCGACCCCACTAGTCTGTACTTTCTTTTCTCCCGCATCCTGTCCTTAACCTAGAGCAAAGTGCCCCGATTTAAATATATTGCATTTCTAATCTGGTTCTCTTAATCTCGATTTAAAAAAATGTGTCGCATTTTCAGGTTGAATGTTTGTAGCGCGGCGTCATCGTCGCCGTCGTCGTCGTGAGCGAGCGTCGTCTTCTTACGGGCGTTAGATTTTGGTATCAGAGCCAAGGGTTCGAAGCTGGGACCCTTGGGCACACACAAAAAACACAAAACAGGAACACTTAACTTAGTGCAGAACTTTATTCTTTTAAAATATAAAGCCATAATGTTGATAATTATAGTAAACAACAAATTTAGAAAACTGGCTCAAGACCTAGAACAATGAACTAACTCTCGCCTTGATCTGTGCAGGAGGCGCGGATTGGGTGAGGGGTCTCTTCACATAGACCTAGACATACCACCACCAGAGCAGGCCGTAGCAGCCCTTCTGCCTCAGATCTTGCAGACACTCCAGGATGTCAATGCCGCTATACGCAGAGAGCCCTTGGGAGGACGACTTGCTAGACATAGTTTGGAGCCATCAGTAGATGCTCAGGCATCCCCTCGACACAGCGAGGAGCACAGAGCAGAGAATTTCTGTGCAGAGTCGGCTAGGGCAGAGTCACCACAGAGAGGATATGGGGACAGGATCTCAGGACATAGGGACAGTCTCAGAGCCCTGAGACAGAGGGAGGAGCACACAGAGAGACCTAGGATTCGTCATACATCAGCTGCAGACCATATCAGGGAGATCCTGAAGCTATAACCATCTCAGTATTCGGGTGATATAGGTGGTTTTTAGGCAGAGGCCTGGTTGGTGAGCTTGAGCGGATGCTTCAAGCTCTGTCCTTGTACTAGCAACATGAAAGCTCGTGTTGCGATCCATCTTCTGAAGGATGGAGCAGGAGTCTGGTGGAGGACCGAGGAGCAGAAGCTCTATGTTGACTCAGAGATGGTTACCTAGGAGCTATTTGAGGAGTGATTCAGGAGTAGGTATTTACCCAAGAGATTTATACTGCAAAGAAGCATAGACGAGTTTCATGACCTCCGTCACGAATCGATGACATGATGGTTTGAGTATGAGAGTTGATTTCTGACCTACTCCAAAGCGTCGCCGAATATATGCGGGATGAGAAGGTACGGATTCACGAGTTCATCCGGGGCCGAATTTGGATTTAGGAGGCATAGTGCGCATTCACGCCTACGAGACATTAGCGAGAGGCCATGGAAAAGGCCTATATTGCGAGAGAGACATGGGGAAGACACAACAGCAGGCTAGAGATAGAGTTCGAGCCATATCCAGCAGATGCGGATAGTAGGTCAAAGGGGTTAGTTCCTCCTCCCACAGGGTGGACAGAGTTCAGAGGCAAGCTTCATTCGAGCCACCACCGCAGCGAAAGCAGTGCTAGCAGAGACCCGTCCACCTTACCGACCCCCTCAGAGATTTGATGCACAGAGAGGACGTAGTATGGGGCCTCCTCCTAGGGGTCCCATCAGACACAGTGCACCCGAGAGCTCGGTCGGTAGGAGCTCATCAACAGAGACCTCAGCAGTCCATAGCCGGATCGCGTCGATTTGTATCTCGATCATCTAGAGTACCAAATGGAGCTGCTTCCCACCGAGAGGACCAGCAAATGTTATGGTTGCGGAGTTGTTGGACATCTTTGGAGAGATTGCCACATAACCCTACCAAGGGTAAGGCACGAGTTCGAGCCTCTTGTTGGAGATATGGCACGGAGTCATCAGATCTACACGGTCGAGAACCGCCAAGCTGAGCATCAGAGTACTGTGATTGAGACGACAGGTAGTGTTGGTGGTATTTCCACCTCTATATTATTTGATTCTGGTTCTTCTGACTCTTTTATTGCACCATATTTAGTAGAGTGTTATAGGCTAGTGGCGGTTAGGCGGGGGCCGTAGTTGGGACGTTGAGATGGCTTCTGGAGCCAAGATTTCTGTAGACTCCTTAGTTAAGGAGTGTGTAGTGGATTTGGGACCCTTCACCACTACTTCTGATCTTCGGATCCTTCCATTAGGATCTTATGGCATCATTTTAGGCATGGATCGTGGTTGTCTGCTCCACGAGCTAGAGTGGACTGTTACCATAAGACTATTGCTTGCATAGATGATCTTGGAGTAGAGTCAGTGATATCAGGGGTTAAGAGACCCGTTTCTATTCGCACCATCTCCGCTATGCAGCTTAAGCGGTGTGTGCGATGGGGTTGCCAGTTGTATGCTGTTACAGTTAGTGACAGATCAGAGGATGAGTCGGGGACCTTCCCTCGATGATCATCCCATCTTATCAGAGTTTGCCGATGTGTTTCTAGGGGAGCTACTGGGGTTACCTCCCCCACGTGAGATCGACTTCCATATAGATCTAGTTCCAGTGCAGAGCCTATCTCACGAGCACCCTATCGGATGACTACACCTGAGTTATGTGAGCTCAAGTTGCAGCTTGAGGGCCTTCTGGAGAAAGGCCTAATTCGTCCTAGTGTATCCCCTTGGGGTGCACCAGTTATCTTCGTGAAGAAGAAGGATGGATCTCTTTGGTTGTGTATTGACTATCGTCAGCTGAATAAAGTAACGATCAAGAATCATTACCCCCTTCCACGCATTGATGATTTATTTGATCAGATGAAGGGGGCTATAGTTTTCTCTAAGATAGATCTTAAGTCAGGATACCATCAGCTCAGGATTGCGGAGACAGATATTCACAAGATAGCTTTCCGCACGAGATATGGCCACTACGAGTTCACAGTGGTACCCTTCGGTTTGATGAATGCCCATGCAGTGTTTATGAGTTTGATGAATGGGGTATTTAGGACCTTCCTTGATGACATTCTGATTTACTCACGCACACGTGAGGAGCATGAGGGGCACCTTCGCCAGGTTCTTCAGTGTCTTCGCGAATAGCACCTTTACGGGAACTTGGAGAAGTGTGCATTCTTTCAGCCTGAGGTGCAGTATTTGGGCCACGTTATTTCGGGAAAGGTATCGCAGTCGATCCTTCCAAGATTCGAGCCATCATGGAAAGGCCAGCACCCACTAGTGTGACCGAGGTGCGTAATTTCATGGGTCTAGCAGGGTACTACAGGAGGTTTGTTCAGGACTTTTCTCGGATTGCGCACCCTATCACTTCTCTTCAGCTGGAAAGGGAAGAAGTTTTTATGGTCAGATAGATGTGAGCAGGCCTTCAGTACACTGAAGGAATGCCTTACGAGAGCACCTATCCTTGCAGTACTAGATCCTCATGGAGAGTTTTTTTGTATGCACAGATGCTTGCTTGGCAGGACTTGGAGGAGTGTTAATGCAGGAGGGTAGAGTAGTTGCCTTTGAGTCCCGCAAACTCAAAGATTATGAGCTCAATTATCCGACCCATGACCTTGAGCTTGCAGCAGTGGTACATGCCTTAGTGCGGTGGAGACATTTTCTTCTTGGCCGGAGATTTACACTCAGGACAGATCACTTGAGTCTTCGCCACCTCTTCACGCAGCCCAATCTCAACGCTCGTTAGCGGCATTGGATGGAGTTACTCTGTGAGTATGACATGGAGATAGAGCATGTGAAAGGAAAGGAGAATGTGGTGGCAGATGCCTTGAGTAGATGGAGACATGTAGCTATGGCCACCTCGGTAGGCTCGATTTGCGGAGTAGGATCTTGCAACAGCCTTCCTCGTGATAGTTTCTACCTTGCAGCCTGAGACGCAGATTGAGTCTCGAGACCCCTTGAGGGAGATTTGATGGATTTTCATTAGAGGCGATGGTCTTCTCGCACACGAGAGGTTGGATATATGTTCCTAGAGATGGAGGCTTGAGACATGACATTTTGACAAAGGCTCATCGTGCACCTTACTCACCCATCCCGGGGTGAAGAAGATGCACGCCACCTTGAGACAGTTGTATTTTTGGAGAGGACTTCGAGAGACATAGCCTCATTTGTATCCCGCTGTTTAGAGTGCCAGAGGGTAAAGGCCGAGCATCAGCATCCAACTGGCCTCCTCTATCCTCACGCCATACCAGAGTGGAAGTGGGACACCATTTCTATGGATTTTATTGTCGGGTTGCCGACGTCGAGATACCACCACGATGCCATCATGGTCACGGTGGATAAATTGACGAAGGTAGCTCATTTTTCCCCAGTGAAGACCACCTATACAGCAAGTGCTATGGCACGAGTATACCTTGATGAGATTGTCAGATTACATGGGATTCCGTGGAAGATCATTTCATGACCGCGACCCTTTGTACACTTCCCATTTCTAGACCACCATGCAGTATGCCCTTGGGACAAGGATTAATTTCAGCATAGCTTATCACCCTGAGATAGATGGACAGACAGAGAGGGTGAATCAAATTTTGGAGGATATGCTCAGGATGTATGTGATGGATCATCAGTCGAGATGGGAGGAGTATCTATATTTGGTGGAGTTTACCTACAATAATAGTTTCCAGAGTTCTATAGGCATGGCTCCTTTTCAGGCATTATATGGCAGAGAGTGCAGGACACCTCGTAGCCGGGATAGGATTGAGGACAGGGTTTCTCTTGGGCCATCATTATTACAGGGACATGGAACAGCAGGTTACCTTGATCAGACAGAGATCACAGGAGGCGCAGGATGATGAAGAAGTTTGCGGACCAACATAGGACAAATCGTAGTTTTGAGGTAGGCACGAAGGTGTTTCTTCGTGTCGACCGCATAAGAGCTCTATCCATTATGGAAAAGGTTCTAAGCTTGCTCCTAGATTTTGGGTCCCTTTGAGATCTTGGAGCGCCTCGGCCCCTTAGCCTATCGTCTAGCACGCCACCTAGCTTATCGCGCGTCCATGATGTATTTCACGTTTCTGTGCTTAGGAGATATGTTTCTGATCCTTCTCATGTGCTAGATTGGACTGCATTGTAGGTGCGGGATCGGGGCAGTGATGGTGGACCCCATGCGCATTTTAGATCGCGAGACCCAGGCCTTCGGCGGAGAGATTGATCAGGTTCGGGTCCAATGGGACAGGTACGATGAGACTGCTGCTACTTGGGAGGATGCTACATCATTGCGAGCTCAGTTTCCACACTTATTTCAGTGACTTCCAGGAGGAAGTCTAGTCTAAGGGGAGGGGGATGTAATGCCCACTTCCCTATGACACTTAGTTGATTATCATTTTGAGTTATGCAGACTTTGGATATGGACATGACTTATACTTATGTTGATTAGCATGATGTTTTGTGACTAGATGCATTTGGATTATGATTGGATTTTGTTTTCAGTATGATCTACACTGACTCATGGACGATTATTGATACCGATATTATTTTTATATGGATATATTACATGTGTTCTAACATTGATTTCTTCACCATGATGAGTAGAATGTAGTCGTTGAATTTACATTACTAAAATTTTGGATAATGATGAAATGCATAATTAAGTTGTGATTTAGACCTAGAAATAATGATTGCTTGAATTACGTATAGATGTTAATAAATTTCATGCATATGGTTATTTTGGATATTTTGACATGGCCGCAAGGCCGAAGGAGGTATTTTGTATTTTGCAGGAAACACAACATGATCACAACCTAAAGGGGGATTGGGAACCAAACACAACAGAATGCCGGGTGGTTACAACATTTGGTCGTCAAGGCAACTAGTGAATTGTATTGTGTTACCTTTGTTCTTTTATGTGTTAAGAAAAATTTCCATGAGGGAAAATTTTCTAATGTGACCAAGGGGGTAAGAATTTTATTTACTTGTTTTAACTTACTTTAGTAGGTAATTTTATTTGTGATATCTTTTTTAAATTTCTTTTGCTAAGTGTGTTTAGATTATATTAACATCTTGTTTTAATTTTTAAGTCTTGAGGGAAGTCTAGTGGGTGTAATTAATTTTGATGGTTGGCTCCTTGAGCCTTGTGTTTTCCTCTTGTATTGAATGCATGTTTTGAGTGTTGACCACTCCAAATCCTTTGAAACTCGAATTTGAGATTTAGGGCAATTTTGGGGACTTGTGGGACAAGTTGAACTTGTCCCACACTTCCCAAACCCCTTACCAACCATATCTATGGGTTGGGAAGCCAAAAAGGGATTATTTATTGTTTTGGGAAGGAGAATATGACTTTGGAGTGCATTTTTCTTCCATTTGCATTTATTTTAAGCCTTAAGACACATGGGAAGGGATGGATGTGGAAGAGAGTTGTCATTCAACCCAACCACCCATTTATGGTGTTTTGGGATTTGAGTTGACTAAAAGGAGGTGGTCTTGAGGATGTGTGATGTGGCATCCAACTAGGAGCCACATCACCCTCACTCTTCCTTTTGTCTATTTATTGAAACTTCCTCTATTGTGGAGGGGGTTGGAGTTTTTTTTTGAAAGTTCTTTTGTTATTTTGGGAGAGGAGAGAATTGGGAGAAAGAAAAAGGAGCTTGGACTTGCATGCTTGGGATTGTTTTGGAGGGAGCTTGGACAAAGCTTCTTGGTTTAGGCTTCTCCAATGGAGAGGTAGGAGACCTTCTCCCCTTTTTGCTTTCTTATTGTTATTGCTTCTATGCTAAAATTGTGAATAATGTATGTTACTTTTGTGTATTGTGAAAATGGATAGAGTGCTTAATGTGTAGTGTAGGAGAGGTCTATGGGAAAACTCATGAGGGAGGCATAAGAGTAGAATAGGATATTGTGGAGGGAGTTTGAGAGGGATGCCCATCTTGGGTAAGAATGTTCACATTCTTACCTTGTTCTTGAGGGAGCCATAAGAGGAGGGAGGCATAAGAGTATGGGAGGAAAAAGGGGTACTTGAGGGAGGCATAAGAGTCATAGGGGCTTGAGTTTTATTGTGGAGGGTTTTGGATGGGCATCTCATCTCAATGGGGAGGCATAAGGAAAAATTCCCATAGTTCCTTCTCTTGTTGGCTTGGATGAAAGCCTTGTTGTGAAATGTTTGGTGTTATTTGTGTGTCTCTTTGTTTCTTCTATTTTAGCTTTGAATGTTGTGAAGAAATTGTATTGTGGAAGCAAGTATTGTTGCCTTGAGTTGGAGACCACCCTTCATTGTGTTGTGTTTGGGGCTCGGGGGTCAATGGAGGAGATTGCTTCTCTTCTCCATTGAGTTTTGGTTGGGAGGAGAGTGTTGCCTCTCCCCCTATCTTGGTTGTGATTTGAAATACTTGGAACTTGGAGCATGGATGAAGAACACCTTGGAGCACAAGAACCTTGTTGTTGACAATGTTAAAACATCATGTATTTACCCACCTTGAGTGGAGGAAAAATGTAATATTGCCTTGTTTTCTTTAGCTTCCATTATTGCAAATTTGTTTCCACATGAAGTAGGGTATGTTGTAAAAGATTTGAAGGAAAAGTTGCATTGAAATGATAGTATTTCTTACTCTAAAATTTATTGGAAATGTTGTTGAATTCTTTTGTGGAATGTTGGAAAGAAATTACAAAAGAATATACATGTTAGATCTCATTTTGTTGTTTACAAGGAGATGTATTGAAAAATTGGAATGTTAGGGTATCTCTATTTTTGTATTGTTAATGGAATGACTGTAAAATCACTAAGTGCACTATCCAATACCCCATGATGCCCAATGGATGTATTAATAGTTGGATTAGTATTCTTATTTAAGTAACATAAAAACTAAGGAACTTATTAATACTAAACTTAATAATATCATTATACTTTGAAAATGTAATAAGAGGTTCAAATGGAAGAGCCCCGTTGGTATTCTATGAGGATCTAAAATCAACCCATAATAATATGGCCTAGGCCCAAGGCCTTTATAGAGAATATTTAAACTATTGCAATGCCTACAATTATTTTTAAACGTTTTTTTTTTTACAGATTAGGACACTGCGAGTGGTCTTAGCTTCACAAATATCAAGCTGCATGACAGGCCTCGCAACTACCCAAACAAATGTAAAGTTAGTCTCAAAATCAAGACCAGTCAATCACCCTTAAATCGTGTCTAAGAGAATAACCGCTAATATAAAAAAATGATGATACGTTTAAGATATGCCTCGATAGAAAACTTGATACACAAAGCACTCGATCGTCAAAGAATATTTAAGTTGTTGCAATGCTTGCAAAAGCAAGTTTTGTGGTCGTCTATTTAAGAGTGTTGCAATAGACAAGCAATAGTTGTTGGTATTAGAGATCCATAGTTGACAGATAACAACATGGCTGGACAGGCGCGCCATGTCCAAAATGCCCTTCACCGCCCCCTAATCGATTTGATTTTCCTTTGGGGCGCCTCCTCTGTCCCACAATCTTTTTGATAAAAATATCTTGAAGGTGAAACCCGATTTTGAGGATGCATTCGACACTAAACAGATAATAACAAGATAGTTGAACCGGTCGCTGTCCTTTTCTTTTTAAAACGCCTTCACGGATTTCAATCGTTTTTGATTAAATTTTCACACAGGAGAATTCCCAGAACTTGTAGATGTATTCAATACTGAGCAGACAATGACAGTATTGGCAATCTGCTTGCCTTAAGCGCTCAGGGTAGCAAATGCTTTCATTACAAAGACTCGATAAGAATGGCGGCATGATGTTTCACGAATCAGCTCCCCTGCGCCAATGGTCTCTCACTTTCTCCTTAGCACGCGTGCTTACACTGACAGACCCATCCTGATCCCTTTCCCATTCCTCCTCAGTCGCATAAATTTGAGAACGAGAAATTCTGAAGCAGTTAGTAGTGTAAAATGGTCTCTGTACACTCGTTTGGAAGAAGGTTGAAAGCCACGCCTCAAAAAGCCCAACCCGCCTTTCCTGAAATCGGCCATTTTCGGTGCCAGATTGTGGCTAACACGGCATAATATTAATAGCGTGATTTGCCCCATTTGTTCTGTGGATACGGAGAGTGGGTAAATAAAACAAGGGAGGAAAAAATCAAGATTTGCAGATCCAAGCGAATGAATGTAGGATGCGACCCTTTAGGGTATAGACCTGCAAAAAAATTCAAAGTGTATTTAATAGCAAAGAAAATCAGGCGGCCCAGTGGTGTGTCTTGCATGCCTTAGAAGGGAATGTCAATGGTTGGCGGGTGGCCATTAAAGCCACGCACCCCTCCCTATCCATATTTTCAAATTTAGGTTAGTCTTACCGGTTCTGATAATGTAATTTTTTGATGAAGTAAACTATGTTAAAACATGATAACTCAAGCACTTCGTGGACGATGATTTCTCGGTGCGAAACCGTTGCTATGTATCCATTTTTTTATGCGATACAATGGAGGAGTCTTCCTATTAGCCAATAAAATAGGTAGTCTTAAATTCTCACATCTTTCACTTGCATGTCTTTGTTTTTGGGCGCAAGTTCCCACCTCGAAAAATATCAAAATTAGTTCAAATAAATATGTATGTAACATCTAAGTTGTGATTTATAGAATTACTTAATATAATGTCGTTTTAGAATTACGATCTTGTCACGAGAATAAAATTTCACCGACGCATGCTATTAATGTTATTTAGCGCCAAGATTAAAATGTCTCCTCGGATAAGAACTGACTCATGGCGTCGAGCTCGCGCGACGATGCTAGTGTCGAGGAGATGTTAGGGAGGCTCCTTGCAACCCCACTAGTCTGTACTTTCTTTTCTCCCGCATCCTGTCCTTAACCCTAGAGCAAAGTGCCCCGATTTAAATATATTGCATTTCTAATCTGGTTTTCTTAAGCTCGATTTAAAAAAAAAATGTGTCACATTTTCAGGTTGAATGTTTGTAGCGCAACGTCATTGTCGCCGTTGTCGTGTGTGAGTGAGCATCGTCTTCTTGCGGCGTTACACTAAGTATTAAAATTAAAAAGTAGACTCACATGAGCACATAACTTCCACATGTTGTAGGCCTAAAAAGGGACAGAGCTGGCCATTGAAAAGTCTAAATGAGTGGAAAAGAACCACATGTCACTCGATGCAATTTCAAGAATGAGATCTCAAGGTGGAGACAAAAACTAGATCCAACCCTCCACATGGTCAAGGTTCATCAAGTAAAAACTACAAATGGGCCCAAATCGGTTAAGTATAAGAATGCAGTGGAAGGTACCACGTGTCTTAATAGTGCATGACACATAAAGTGGAGACTCAAATGAGCGCAAGCCTTCCATGTGTCAGCTCGATGCATGTCCAAAGATAAATCTAAAAGTGGGTAATTAGACAAGCGCTAAGCCTCCATGTGTCCCCGGTCGATGTATGGCAATGCAAAACAAAAGGACTTAGTCAAAAACATAAAGGAACAAAGCAAAGTTTTAGGAGGTGCCACATGTCATCCCCAAAGACAACTTCAAAAGTAAAATCCAAAATCGGTCCCCAAACGAAAGCCAACCCTCCACATGGCCACATTCCAAGTCAAAGCGGGAAGGCGGGTCATCGAGAGGTAATTTAAATTTTGGATTCATTCCCAAGAAACATAAAGTTTCAAAATGAGTTGTGCATCTACCGATGCCTAAGGAGCCACGTGTCGAGGCCTAAATTACATGTGGGCCAACAGGCCTTGAAGTTATTTTTTTCCCAAAAAAAAAATGTAGACCGATGGGCACAAAGATGGTTTTTTTGTTTGCAAAGGTATTGTGGGGCAAGTTTTTACATTTTTGTATTTTTTAGAAAAAGTGGCGCAAAATGAATTTCAGGCCTGTGGACCTATTCTGGTAACTAATTTCCACCATTTTTTGTACCAGCCTGATTCAAATATTCAAATGGACATATCTTCTGATCCAGTGCCCAAAATATGACAAATTTGGCATTCTTGGAGAGATCTCAACCTTGTCTATGCCATGGAGATCTGAAACTTTAATTTTTACGAGATTAGGTGGGTAAAAAATGGAAAACATCTTCATGTCATTAATGTAGGATCCAATTTCTTGAACAACCAGATCAGATTTGATCTGATATGCCGTTCTTCCTCCTTCAATGCACCAAACAAGCAATTAAGGTATATTTGATGCCAGATTGTGGGTGGATTTATAGGGGCATTATTGTCCGGTAGCTGAGTTTCAAATTAGTTTTCCCACAACTCTCCTTCTTCTCCTTGTGTTGAATCTATAAAAGAAGGGATGGGGCTCATTGTAAATGGTTGGATAGTTTCATTTTGCACCCTCCCTTCTTCCCTTGTCTACTTGAGAATTTTTGAAGCTTTCGAACCTCCCATTTGAGTTGTAATAAATAAAATTTCCTCTTGGCTTATGTAGTGTATTATGTCAACTCGGAGCAATAATACATGTCTGCATTGATGATTCTCAACCCTTTCATGTGTTAATTGTTGCCTTCTCGATCTTTCATTATAGTTCGGTTATCTGTTTATTTTAGTAGTATTGCATTTATATAGTCTGTGTTAAATTACAAAATAATTCTTTAGTTCATCAAAATTTTAGCTTAGGTTTATTTTTCTCATGTCTTCTCAGCCATGTCTCCTTCGTACGATAGAGTAGGTTTTAGAATAGATCCTCTGCAGCTTTATTTGTATGCACATGAACAGAGGAATAGGAACTGGCCTTCATCCGGAGAGCTTTCTCAATTTCAAATTCCCATGCTTTGAGAGATGCTCCATGTTGTACAATCACACCGAGAGTCTAAACTCATATATTTGTAGACATTCATGGTTGATGTTATTTTGTACTAACAATTTTTGCATGCTCGGTAGGACCAATAGGTCTCCTCTTTATTGCAAAGCAAGATTGATGTGCACTCATTGTAAGTTTTGAGATGTTGAGAAGCTCTTAAATTACACATCTGGTGACTTCAAAAGAGACAGGATCCACTTGTTTCAATAGTCCAAGCTTGTCAATTTCATGAGGAGAATACAAAAAGGTCAAGGACTATTTGTCTATTTTCACTAATCCCTAAATAAAGGGAGAGCGGGGAGAAGAGCCTAGAGGTCTCCATCTCCATCAAACAAAACCTTATCAACACCTCCACCTAGTATTTCATTCATTTAATTAACAAGGGTTCTTAGGCCAATCATAATGGAACAAAACCACCCAACTCCTATGTTAAATTCACTTTGGCAGCCCAATCACTCTCAATGTACAAAACCCAGTCTTGATTGCAGCATTAAAGAGCATTCCCATTTCTCTAGAGAGAACCAAACTTCTCCTAGTGACCACATTCAAGACATTGCAAATGCCTTTGTAATTCATGAGATCAATGAGATGGACATTGCGGTGAAGTTTTTAGCTTCTTCACTCAAGTGTAAAGATTCATGATGGTTCAGAGTCTAACTGGCTCTATTAAGAGCCGAGACCATATGTGCAGATCTATTCACAAAGAATTTGGAGAGAAGGGAGATAATATATCCTATTTGGAGCATTTTACAACCATCAAGAGGGCCCCTATGAGTTGCTTTGACATATTTCAACTACTGATTCCAAAGGACATGGGACAAGATTCCATTTGTTGTAATGCCCATAAATGAAGGTGTTTTCTTATACATTCTTAGAGCTCTAAATTCTTATATTGCTTTAATGATTCAATCAATGGGATGCACCACCTTACCTGCAGCCTATAACATTTCCATTAGAACTTAAAATTGTCCGATTCGAGAATCACAAGCTTTCTCCTAGGCCACCTATGCCTATATACCCCGAGAACTAGGAGATCCAAGCACTAGCCAAAAACCCACATTAGCTCTTGTACCTACTACTAGGAATCAAAGTTCAATTGAAGCCTCCACCTCATTTTCTAAAACTTCAAAAGAGCTTCAATAAGTTATGAAACAACTGTAGAACCTAGGGAATGATCTAGTGACTATCAAAAGGTAGCAAGCTCGAGTTATAGGCCATATCATCCTTAGACTCGGTATCGAGGCTAGACCTCCATATTAGTAGAATAGGTCACTAGCTCAGGCTGTAAATCAAAACCAAAACCAAGGGAAACCTCAAGGTGTTACGCCTTTACTGGTCATATGATCCAAACACAACTTCAACATGAAGGGGCTTGGTTCCAACACAAAACAACATGGAAAAATAATATGATTGTTGTTTCCCATGTAATCATCCCCATAACCAATCAATGTGTTTTAATGGTGCATTGAACCGGCCTTGATGGTATAGACCATTGGTGTGTCATAAGGATCTAGCTAAGAGGAAAATCATTAGTAAGGAGTTTAACAAGAGGAATCTCAACCTCGGACTATGCTTGTCAATTAGCAAGTTGAAAATTTCTATGGTATTAACCAAGCTCCTTCTCAAAGTGTAGCTTCCAATACATGGTCCAAGAAAAGTAATATGGGAGAGGAAAATCACAAAACTCAGTAATCTCAACCCTCTATTATCGCACAAGGTATTGGCACTCAAAATACAACTCTCAATATGTAGATTTAACCAAGCCACCTTCTAAACCCACTCGTGGCACCGGTTGTAACGACCCATGTGAAAGAGAAAAAATGTACCAGAAAGGGGAAACAAAAGGATAGCTCATTTAACATCATTTAACAAATGAAGAATAGAAATGTGAATATTTCAATGTGGGAGTCATTGGTCATTCCAGGAGAGAGAGATCTATTACAGACTGCTATGGCTAATTTCTCAAGCTCAAATCAGCCCCCTAACCAACAAGAGAAAGTGTTTACCAATGTGGTTCATTGTAAGGGAAACCCTGGAGAACAAAAAGTTAAGAATCTAAATCCCCCTGCATTCTATGTCTCATTGATCATTGGAGACAAATTGGTACATAATTACATGATTGATTCGGGAGAAAGTAGCTCTGTAATGCCAAAACAAATAACCAATCACCTGGGTCTTCAATACAAATTCATCTCCGGGGTGTAGTGCAATTAAATAGGACAAGCTGTAATAATGGTTGGAGTCATCAAAGATTTGAGCCTCACACTACACACCTGCCCTAATGTGACTTTATTAAAAATGTATCATTCATAGACACTCGCCTCCAAATTTTGCATTGTGTTTGTAGAGGTAATTCACTACTAAGATTGGAGGCTATTTGTCTTCTGATTGTTCACACATACTTTTTAGAACAAGGTATGGAGCTAAGGATACAATCAGATCTGAGCCCATTGTAGATTACCATATTGAGTCTTATGTACCCAGCCTGATCAATGCCAATTATTCAGCCTTTGATCAGGAGGACCTCCCAAGCACTTGTGAAATAGATACCAAGGTTGGGTGTATCTCAGACTTGACCCTCAATGAGTGGGAGAAAAAGAGGCATGCTTTTGACCCATATTCAAAGATGGAGGAATTTGAGCTAGGAGTCTATTGTTTACATGAGGAGGATCATCCTCTTCTTGACATCATTAAGATAGACCACAAAGATGATAATGAAGTATGGAAGTTATTCTTTGATGGCTCAAGAAGTAGAAAATGAGCTGAAAGAGGAGCTATGCTTGCTTCCCCGAGGTAAGAAATACTACTCATCTTTTCATTTCCAATTTTCCTGTTCAAACAATATAACAAAGTATGAGGCTTTGGTCCATAGACTGCATTGGGAAAGGAAAAGAGGGATAAGAAACTTATAGGAGATAGTGAACTAGTTGCTAATCAGGTCGAGAGGACAAAATGCTGCCAAGAATGACCTATTAAAGAGCTACAAGAACCGGGTATGGGACCTCATCAAGGATTTCAAAGCATTCAACATCAATTCCATCCCAAGGAAGAAGAATGAAGTGAAAGAAAGATTCGCAGCAATTGGGAAAACCTTTGACGTTGTAGAGAGTATCGAGAGTGATAAATGGCAGCCCCATATCAATTTGGTTGTGAGGTCAACTGTCCCAGCATAACAACACAAGTTGGCAAGAGTTTGAAAATGATCAGCAAATTGTCAACTTTCTACAAGAAGATGTTGAGTTCTCCTCTAGGAACTAAGACAAATGGGAGCATCGGTATGGCGATCAAGTGGTGAAGCTGAGGACCAAAAAACTATGAAAGGGTCTTATCACTTTGGAATCAATCTTCAACCCAAATGACCATTTCCGAAATGAGAAGGTGAATATTCAAGTAAAGGGTGAAGATTCAGAGCCCATTTTCATAAAAGAAGGAAAAATGTTGTGAATTGGCAAGGTAAGTACTCAATAAGAAAAATATGAATTTATTCAACTTTCTCAAGAAGTCCCACATGTCTTTTCCTTGAACTACAAATATTTAAGAGGTTTCAACCCAAAGCTGGCTCAACAAACTATCGAGTTGGATCCAGGAGCCAAGCCTTTTAGATAGAAGCAAAGCCAATAAATCCTCACATTTAGCCTCACATGAGGAAAGAGTTTAACAATCTAATTGAGACCAAGCATCATCTTCCCTATCAAGCATTCAAGTTGGATTGCTAACTTGGTGCCTGTGAGGAAAAGAAATGGAGAAATCAGGCTGTGTGGACTTTTGTGGTCCGAACAGAGCATCACTAAAAGATCACTATCCACTTCCATCAATGGAATAGATCTTACAGTTGTGGCTAGCTCGAGAGGTTTTCAATATTAGATGGATACTCGTGATAAAATCGATAATGGTGAAAGAGGAAGATCAATTCAAGACATCCTTTATCAACAAATGGGGTACATATGCTTATAAGAAGATACCATTTGGACTATCAAATTTTGGATTAAAATTTCAGCTAACTATGGAAATGGAATTCAAAGGATTAATGAACAATATTGTCCTAGTCTATCTAGATGATATCACCTTGTCTTCTCAAGGAATGTTGTAGACCATCTCTTGCACCTCGACAAGTATTCCAGAGATGTAGAAGATTCAGAGTGTCATTAAACCTAAAGAACTGTGTATTCTTGGCACATAAGGGGAAATTTTTGAGTCACATTGTCTCAAGAGAAGGGTTAACAATTGATCCTAAAAGGGTTGAAGCCATTCCAACACTTCCATTTCCACAACATAAGAAATATCTCCAATCTTCTTGGGGAGAATAAACTTTGCTCATAGGTTTGTGCCATAATTTTCCACTCTTGTGAAGCCTTTAACAATGATGTTAAAGAAGAGTCTTGCATTTAAATGGACTATAGAAGGTAAAGATAATTTTGAGGCCATCAAGCTTGCAATATCACAGGACCTAACTCTTATTAACCTAGATTTCTCAAAGGAATTCATGTTATACACTTTTGGAGGGTCATACGCAATATTAACTATCTTGGTCAAGACCAACAAGGAAGGTTCGAGAACAACCCATAGCCTATTTTAGTCGTAGATTAGAGGATTACGAGGTAAAGAGCTTTTTCATCGAAAAACATGTCCTTGCTGTTATTAGGAGCTTGAAGAAGTTTAGACACTTGGTCTCAAACAATAAGATTCAACTACTAGTATCTCATACTAGTGTCAAGGATTTTCTCCTGAACAAGGAATTGAAAGAGAAGAGAGCAGTTTGGATCACTTAGGTAATGGAATATGACATTAAGATGAAGGTGAACAAAATAGTTCATGGCAAGGGTCCGTGGAGAATCTCACTTCCAAGCAACAAGCTGAGTCACTAGATGAATAAGGGGATGTACTATTACTACAAAATGATCAAGAACAACTAGCTAATGATGCACCTATTCCATTTTGGACTCAAGCGTTGGTGCATTATCTCCAGATAGGTTTTTTCCCTCAAGAATGGAACAAAGCAAAGAGGACATACTTTAAGTTACAAGCCATTCCATATGTGTTTGTTGGTGGTGTCTAGTTTAAAAGGATATCAATAGTGTTCTATTGAGGTGCATTGGGACATGCTAAATTGAGAGAGTGTTGCATGAGTTCCATGATGGAGAAGTATGAGGTAACTTTCCTCCTTGAGTAACAACTCTTAAGATCATGAAAGCTTGTTATTATTGGCCTACAATGTTCGGGGGACTGCTACTCATGGATCGAGAAGTGTGCATTCTTCAAAGGGAAAGAAAATTTATGAGCTCGCCCCTTCATCCCATTTTATTGGATCATTCATTCATGCAACGGGACTAGACTTCTTTGGGATGATTAACCCAAATTCAAGCCAGGGCCAAGAGTGGATACTTACACCAACAGATTATTTCACCAAGTGGACTGAAGTGGTGGCACTGAAAGAAGCAAATGAATCCAATATCTTGTATTTCGTGAAGGGATAGCCACTAGGTTTGGAGTGCCTACCACTACTTTATCAAATAATGCATTGGCATTCCTTGGTACACCGATCACCGAATGGGTAGTCAAGAATGGTGTATACCTTAACACTTCATCAAACTATTATCACAAGGTAATGGCCAAGAAGAGTCCACAAACAAGAACCTATTAAGGATTATCGAAAGGAATCTTGATGAAAATCGAGAACTTGGCATAAAAAGCTCAAATCATCTATATGAGCTGATAGGATCACATCCAAAAATCCACAAGAAGCTCCTCATACAAGCTTGTATATGGAAAAGAGGCAAGATTGACCATATCATTGGAGTTCATGAAGTAGTTGGAACTAGCTGAGTTTGAACCCATGACAATCGTGTATGCAGAGCTAATGGAAGTAGGATAAGCAAGAAAGCATGTAATGTAGAGCATGGAAAAGGATCAAGAATTGATCAAGAAGGGCTTTGATAAGAAAGAAAGAATGAGGACCTTTAAAGAAGGGGACTTAGTTCTAAAGTGGGACGAAAATCGGGAAAATATAGAAAAGCATTCCAAATTTGATGCCATTTGGAGTGGCCCCTACATGATCATAGGGTAAAAAAGTAGTAATACCTTCCACCTAGCTAAATTGAAAGGTGAATAATTACATAACCTAGTTAACAGGATCTATCTTAAACATTTATACTAAAAGGGAAGGTTCCACCCTTGTAAATATTAGCATTCAAGTTTTATTTCCCCTAAGTGCATATGCACATTGTTTTTTTGTAGTGTAGGTTTTGTTTCCCTAAGTGCTTTGGGGAAAGGTTTTTGTTACTCCGTGTTTGCATGTCCTTATACGCTTTAACATGCCTCTAGGATAATTTGTTAGGCCCTTCAACATTTGCAACAGGTAGACTCATAGGTGCCATAACATTTTCTCTTTTAAAAATAGAACAAATATAAAGAAACTAAAATCAAGTCCCAAAATGTCCATTTTCAGAAGAGCCAGACAAACGTAAGGCCACCACCCATGACTCCATGCCCAATGGATACAACAAGACAACTGGTCTATTCATCTAGCAGGAAGATGTCCCCGTGAGTCGCCAAATTGTTATCTCAATTTTTCCTCGAAAAAATTAATCAAACACAACCCATGTAGAAAGAAATTCAAGGGACAGTTCTATCGTATGAGCCCACATTTTAAATCCAACAAACAAGTTGTAGATAGGCTCTAAAATAGAGAACTAGGTTTAGGGAAGGAAGAAAACAATGTCAAAGAAAACCAGAGGCTCAAAGGAAAATAAATAGAGAAAAAATCGAGTCTTCGAGCCCTACGAATGATTCAAAGAAAGCCCAAAATGGATGAGAATGGAAGAATCAATGAGAAGCCTCCACGTACCTCATCGGCACATATCAAAGGATTAAACTCAAAAATAGGACTCAAATGAGCACGGAGCTTTAATGTGTCCCATGACCAAAAAGGGATAGAGTCGGCCGTTGAAAAGTCCAAACAAGTGGGAAAGAACCACGTGTGATCTTGATGCAATTTCAAGAATGAGAGCCCAAAGCGAGACTCAACTAGTGCTAGCCTCCACATGGTCAAGGTTCAATGGAAGTCAAAACTAAAAGCGAACCCAAATTAGATAAGTATATGAATCCAGGCGGAAGTCACCACGTGTCTTAACAACACACATTCAAAGGCACGGCCCAAAGCTGAGACTCAAATAAGCACAAGGCTTCAACATGTTAGCCTCTCACATCTTCAAAGATAAATTTAAAAGTGGGTCCTTAGAGAAGCGTTAAGCCTCCACGTGTCCCCGGTCGATGTATGGCCCCGCAAAACAAAAGGACTTAGTAAAAACATAAAGGAAAAAAACAAAGTCACGGAAGGTGCCACACATTAGCCCAACATAACTTCGAAAGAAAAATCCAAAAGAAGTCCCCAAATGAGCACCAACCCTCCACGTGGCCATGTTCTAAGTCAAAGTAGGAGGGCGGGTCCTTGGAAGTAATTTTAACTTTTGGCTTCATTCCCAAGAAACATAAAGTATAAAATGAGTTTTCCTCCGTCGATGCCCAAGAAGCCACGTGTTAAGGCCTAAATTACATGCGGGTCAGTGGGCCTTGAAGTGATTTTTTCTCGAATGAAAATGCGGAATGGCGGGCCCGAAGATGGTTCTTTGATTGTAAAGGTATTGTGGGGATGCGGGAAATTTTTACATTTTTGTATTTTTGTGAAAAAGAGGTGCAAAGTGAATTTCGGCCCGCGGACCCGTTCTGCTAACTAGTTTCTGCCATTTTTGTATGGACCCAATTCAAATATTCAAATTGGCATATCTTCTAATCTAGTGCCCAAAATCCAACAAATTTACCACCATTGGAGATATCTCGACCTCATCTAAGCCATGGAGATCTAGAACTTAAATTTTGATGAGGATAGGTGGGTAAAAAATGAAAAACATCTTTGTGCCATTAATGTAGGATCCAATTTCTCAAACAACCAGATCGGATGCAATCTAATCCGCCATTCTTCCTCCTTCAACGTGTCAAACAAGAAATCGAGGCATATTTGACAGATTGTGGGTGGATTTGCAGGGGCATTGATGGCTGGTAGCTGAGTTTCAAATTAGTTTTCTCACCTCTCTCCTTATTCTCTCTATGTTTTATCTATAAAAGAAGGGGTGGAGCTCATTGTAAAGGGTTGGGCAATTTTGTTTTGCACCCTCCCTTCTTCCCTTGTCTACAAGAGAATTTTCGAGCTTTCAAACATCCCATTCAAGTTGTAATACAATTTTTTTGTCTTAGCTCCTGTAGTGTACCGTATCAACTCTAGAGCAATAATATATGTTTGTGGATTGATTCTCCACCCTTTCATGTATTAATTGTTGGATTCGATCTCTCATTATAGTTTGGTTATCTATGCATTGTAGTAGTATTCCATTTCTATGGTTTGTGTTCAATTGTAAAATAGGTGTTTAACATTCCTTTGGTGCATCACCCATTTAGCTTAGGTTTATTTTTCTCGTATCTTCTTAACCTTGTCTCCTTAGTTATATAGAGTAGGTTTTAGAATAAATCCTTTATTTGTATGCTCTAATTTCATTTCTTTCGAAAATTCCAACACTTTGAGAGATGTTCCATGTTGTGTAATCACACTAAGAGTCTCAACTCATCTAGTTGCATACATTCAGGGGTACTTGTGATTCTACGCTAACATAAACTAGATCACAAAGCATTAAATGATATTTAAAAAAAAGAGGTAGAAAACCTTGAAAATTTTGAAAAAAACCTATATGACGATAAACTAATTCTTGTCTTCATTTGTGCAGGAGGCATGAATTAGATAAGAGAATTTTTCACATGTAGTTAGATATACCATCTCCAAAGAAGGAAGTTCCTATTATACTGCCATATATACTACAAAAAGTAAAGGATTTCAATGCGGTTGTATGAGGTGGATCAATAATGGCACACGACCTAGTGAGCATGATATGGAGCTATCACATTAGTCTTGGTACCATTCGAGGCCTAGTGATGTGTATAAGGTAGAGAATATTGTGTTGAGTTAGCTAGAGAAAATTAACCTCGGAGGGGACATGTAGATAGGGTTTCAAGACAAAGAGATACATCTAGGAGCCTTAGGTTAGGGGATGAGCATGTAGAGAGACCTAGGGTTTGACTTTGTCATCACCTGTAGATCATATCATTGAGATCCTAAAGCTATGCCCATATCATTATTGTGACTATACATGTCGTTTTTAGGAAGAGGCTTGATTAGTGAGCTTGAGTGGATACTTCAAGATTTTCCGATGTACTAACAACATGAAGTCTCATGTTGCGATTCATCTTGTAAGGGATGGAGCAGGTGTTTTGTAGAGGAATAAGGAGAAAAATATCTATGTGGACTCGTAGACAATTATTTGGGACCTCTTTGAGGAGAGTTTGTGTTGATGCATAATCGCAGCACCCCCAATTTTTGTAACTCAATAGGTTAAAACTCTCCGTGTGATTTCATAACATGGAGCTTTTCCCAAAGTGTGGGACTTTGCAATCGGAAAGCTCTCCGATGAAGGTTGGTTCCTATTCCTCTATTCATATGCACACATTCAAATTATAGAGGATCTACTCTAAAACCTACTCTAACTTTCCAAGGAGAGAGGTTGAGAAGATGCAAGAAAATAATCCTAAACTAACATAGGTGATGCACCAAAGGAATGTTGACCACCTACTTTTCCATTAAACACAAACCGGTAAAATGTAATACAAATACCTTACATAGATAACGAATACTCTAATGAGAGATTTGATGAAGGCAACGAACAAAAGAGAGGGCTGAAAATCATCCACAAACATGTATTATTGCTCCAAAAATTTGATACAGTACACTACAATGGCCAAGAGGAAAAACTTTCATTACAGTTTGAAGGGGAGGTTTGAACTCCACAAAATCAATTACAGACAAGAGAAGAAGTGAGGGTGAAAAGAAAAATCTAAAAACCTTTAGAAAAATACCCCTCACAATATATAGGAGGAATGAGAGATGGAGATAGAAGAATTTCTAAATCCTAGTCTTACCACCCAAGAAATGAATTCAATTCACCTGCAACAATGATGGGTTCTACTACAAAACCCATACCTCCATGTGTTGTTCCTTGTTGGGAAAGAAAGGAAGCCCATACTTCATTATTTGTGTAGGTGATAAGTCTGACACCCTAAAAATGGCAGACTATATTTCTTAATTTTGAATAACTTAGTCTCACTAATTTTTAGATATCCACAAATTCCTTTCATGTAAAAATCCGAGCTCCTAGTCAAAAGTTAGGGCCATATGAAGGTCTTGGTTTCATTCTCGCAAAAAATGGTTGATTCTTGATCTATCACTTTTCGAGTCCAAAATGCATGAAACCTCCAAAATCCCAAAATTTAGAATTTTAGACATTTCCATTTCGGAGATTGAAACATTGTTCATCCACCAACATTTCTTGAGAGTTCCAAACATATGAAACCCGTACCTTTGAAACCCCAAAACCCGAAAGTCTAAAATTTCAAACTTTTAGATATTTTTCCTTTTGAACTTTTCACTATTCATAACCAAAATATCCTTGAGAGTTCTAAAATTCTAGAACCCAAAATCCCAAAAACCAAAACCCAATAATGCCACCGTGATGACCCCAAAACCTATGATGACTTCCAAAGTATGAACCCTTTCGGGATTCGACTTTTGGGACTTAAGAAATTAATCTTCACTTTTCTGATTTTTTCACTGAAGACTATACAACCTTGAATTCCACATCTCCAAAACTCTAAAACCCAAAATTTTGAAATTTCAGACTTTCAGAGTTAAGGCTTTTGCTCAATTTTTATGCTTTATCCCATCGAGATCCTAAAAATCCCGAAACTTGAAAAGTCTGAAATTTCAGAATTTTGGAGTTTCAAGTTTTAGAACATTTCCTCCATCTTTCCAACTTTACACCTGAGAGTTCCAAAACCCCGAAACTCGAAAGTCTAAAATTTTGGACTTTCGAGTTTTAGGTTTCAGAAACCTTTCTAATTTTCTCCAAATTTAGTTGTCGAGATCTCTCAAACCACAGAAAGCTGAAAGTCTAAATTTTTAGACTTTCAAAGTTTCAGTGTTTGTGCTTTTATCCTTGGCTTTGAGTCCCTAAAACCTTCCTTAGCACATCTCCAAAAGCTTAACCTCCAAATTCCAAAACCCAAATTTTAGAATTCTTCCTTTCTTGAAATCTCTACAACTTGCTCTGCCTACTTTTACTTTATTCACCCAAATCCGAAATGCAAGCCTTCGGGATTGAAACCACCTTGTCGGCTTCTTTGTGTTCAAGTTATTTTTTTCCATTTTTTCTGAGGGGCAAAATTGGATAGCGGAGTTCATGAGCGATACATATCTAGGAGGTTTATTCAACTAAGGATAGATGAGTTTCATGAATTTTGCCAAGAATCCATTATAGTAGTGGAATATGAGAGTCCGTTTCTAGAATTACTTCATATTTTGACCACATGCAAGATGAGTAGGTTAGGATTTATAGGTTAATCAAGGAGCCTAAACATATATTTCGGAGGTGCAGTTCACATTCATTATCTGTAGACCTTAGGTGACCCTATTGAGAAGGCTTACATTGTAGAGGAGACCAAGGGGAAGACACAACAATCCAGATTTAGAGTGCAGATCCATATTTAGTATATGCACGATAGTAAGTTGACGGTGTCAAATCCTCCTCCTCATGGTGGACATAGCTCTACACGCCTTATTTCCAGCCACCACAACAACAAACTCAATATCAATAATAATTACAATAGACTCGTCCACTATTTAGACCTCCAAAAATATTTGATAGTCAAAGGAGATGGAGTATGGGGACTCCCCTAGAGGACCCATAAGGACACAAGAATAACCTAAAGTTTAGTCAATAAGAGTAAGTCGGTAGTAGTGACTCATATCACGAAATCACAACACCCCTAATTGTTCATAAGTAAATTGTTGAGGAAGTACATTTTTGTCAAACATGGAGTTATCCCAAAGTGTGGGAATTTTCAATCAGACAACCCTCTCGAATGAAGGTTTGTTCCTATTCCTCTATTCTAATCCACACATCCATATTTTAGAGGATCTTCTCTAAAATTTACTCTATCTTACCAAGGAGACAAGGTTAGGAAGAGTATAATAAATTAATCCTAAACTAATAGAGGTGATGCACAAAAATGAATGTTGAACACTTGCTTGACATGGAGATGGAAACCACAATCAGATTAAGAAGGATGAAAATATGCCACACATCAATCCACCGATGAGAATCCACTAACCAATAAACACAAATCGTTAAACATGTAATACAATAACCATGCAAAAAAACCAAGATTGTAATGAGATATCGGAAGAAAGCAATGAACACGGGAGAGGGTTGAAATTCATCTACAAACTTATATGATTACTTGAAATATTTGATACAATGCATTATAATGGCCAATAGGCACAAACTTGCATTATAGCTTGGATGGGAGGTTGGAACTCCAAAAATTACCTTACGAGATAAGAGAAAAAGGGAGTGTGCAAAGCAAAATTATCCTTAAAAAAATGTCCCTCCTTACAATATATAGGAAGAATGGGAGAAGAGAGAGAGGGAAGAAACTATAAATATTTCGTCAACCAACCTAAAATGCATTGAATTCTCCTCCAATAATGATGGGTGCCATTGTAAAACCCATACCTCCATGTACCATTCCTTGCTTTGAGAAAGAAAGGAATACCATACCTCATCATTTGGGTAGGTGAGAAATCTGGAAGCACCCTCTACAATGGTAAACTACATTTATTCATTTTGTATAAATTAGTATCACTTAAATTAAGAGGACTATAGTTGTGTAGAGGACACTCGAGAGATTTCCAAAAGCCCTTTCATGTGAAAATCTTAGCTCCTGTCAAAATTTATGGCCATATGAAGTTTCTTTGGACTCCAAAATGCATTGTAACCTCCGAAATCCAATTTTTTTGAATTTTAAGCATTTGGTATTTGGAGGTTTATGTTACTATTCATTCGAATTGGCAAATGAAACCTCCAAAAATTTGAAACTCTAAAGTCGAAATTCAAACTTTTGGGTTTCAGACTTCGCGTTGTTATTTTCATGTTACGGGCTTCAAAGTTTAAACATTCTGAAACCCCGAAGTCTGAAATTTGGAATTTAAGAATTTGGAAATTTACACCTTTTGATTTTAGTGTTTCGATCCTTCTGTTCATTTCTCAAGTCATCTTGAGAGTTATGAAATTCGATACTCACGAAGTCTGAAATTTGGACTTCGGGTTTGGACCTCTTTTATTTTCGAGATTTCGGGGTTGACGTTTTCGGGACTTTGGGGATTATTTATCCATTTGGACACATGAATCCTCGGAACCTCAAAGCCCAAATTCTGAAATTCAGACTTTGGGTTTTAGACATTTTCAATTTCGGGATTTTTTCACCAAGTCCCTGAATTTTACCCTAGCCTACATCTGAATGGCTCCACCTTCAAAATACAAAATTTTGGACTTCAAAACTTATTCATTTCCAAAAATTCTCTGCAATGTTTGACCGATTCAACATATTCATCCAGCCTCGAAATGCAACCTCCTGTGACTGAATCAATCACTCTATTTTCTATGTACAAGTTCATGTATGTCCAATTTCTCCTAAAGGGAAAAATTAGATACCAAAGAGCACAACAAATTCAAAGCAGCTTCACGAGAATCGACAGGATAGACCAATAGAGTACCAAGTTAAAATCACATCTCATTGGAGGGGACCAGGTAGTTGTTATGGTTGTGGTGTACTTGGATACCATTGGAGAGAGTTCCAACAAAACCCTAATAAGAATGGTAAGGAACACATTTAGGAGCCTACGGTTAGGAACATGTGACGTAGCCATTAGATCTATAGAGTGGCCAAGAACCACTAGGATGAGCATCAAGGCACGGGGATTGATCTTGAAAGTAGCATTACCGGTATCCCTACCTCAATTTTCTTTGAGTCTAGCTCATCGATACTTTTATTACAACATCTTTAATAGAGGAATAAAGGTTGGTGGTAGTTAGGTAGGCCCTCACTTAGGATGTTGAGATTTCTTTTGGAGCCAACCTCTCATTAGAATCCATATTCAAGGACTGTATGGTGGACCTAGGACCCTTCACCACTACCTTGGATCTTTGTATCCTTCAATTCTTGTTTTTATGGAGTTATGTTGAGCATGGATTAGTTATCTACGAGATAGGGCTAGAGTTGATTTTTATAGAAAGGTTATATCTTGTGCATATGATTTAGGAGTTGAGTCAGTGATAGTTGGATTTAGGAGACCCATCTCTATTCGAATTATTTTTCTATTCACCTTAAGCGGTGTGTACAAAGTATGGGTGTTAGTTGTATGCTATTATTGTTAGTGATAGGTTAGAGCATGAGGCTAGTGGAACATCAATTGTTGATCATCATATTTTGAGGAGTTTTGAGATGGTTTTTGGGTGACATACCATCGTTACCTCCCCACATGAGATATACTTACACATTGAATTTGTTTTGGAGTGGAGCCTATGTCACGCACTCCATATAAGATGACCACTTCTACAACTATGAGCTCAAGCTGAAACTAGAGGCCTTTTGTAGAAGGGCCTATTCCATCCTAGTGTATCTCCTTCGGGTGCACTAGTGATTCTTGTGAATAAGAAGGATGGATCCTTGCATTTATGCATAGACTACACATAGTTGAACAAAGTAATGATCAAGATTCATTACCCCTTCCTTACATAGATGATTCATTTGATAAGATGAAGGCGGATACAATATATTCCAATATTGATTTTGAGTTCGATTACCATCACTAAGGATTGCGAGAGGCGAGATGTCCACAAGATATCTTTTCACATGTGATATAGCCACTACAAGTTTATTGTCTGTGCTATTTGGTCTAATGAATGCCCTGCGGTGTTCATGAGTTTGATGAATGGGGTGTTCAGGGATTTCCTAGACCACTTTTTACTCATGTCCCTTGATGACATTTTGATCTAATCATGTACGTGTGAGGAGCACAAGGACCACATTCGCCGGGTTCGAGTGTCTTTGTGAGCACCAAATATACAAGAACTTAGAGAACTGTGCATTCTTCTAGATAGAGGTTTAGTATTTGGGCCACATTATTTATGGGGAAGGTATCGTATATGATCCTTCTAATATTATAGCTATTATGGATTGGCCAAAACCTACTTGTGTGAATGAGGTACACAATTTCATGGGATTGGCAGGTTACTACAGAGTGCTTTGTGTAGGATTTCTCTCATGTTACATATCCCATCACTTCCCTTCAGTGGAAAGGGAAGAGGTTTGTTTGGTCAGGTAGATGTGAGCATCCCTTCAAGATGCTGAAGGAATTCCTTATGAAAACACCCATTCTAGCAAAGTGCTAGATCCGGAAGGAGAGTTCTTCGTATGCACATATGCATCTTTAGTAGGATTAGGAGGTGTTTTGATGTAGGAAGGTTGTGTAGTAGCCTTTGAGTCTTATAAAATCTAGGATCATGAGCTCAATTATCTGAGTCATGACCTTGAGCTTGCAAAAGTTATATATGCTTTGGTTTAACGGAGATATTTTGTTTTAGGTAGGAGGTTCATTCTCCAAATAGATCACTTGATTTTTTGTCACCTCTTTATGCATCCCAATCTCAACTCTCATCAGCGGTGTTGGATATATTTTTTTGTGAGTATGAAATGGAGATAGAGAATTTGAAAGGGAAGGATGATGTTCTTGCAGATGCCTTGATTCATTGGAAATAATTGGTTATGGCTACAACAGGTTGGCACATTTATAAGGACCAATATTTTACAACACCTTCCATAAGACAACTTCTACCTTTTAGTTAGAGCCGAGGATCGAGTATAAGAGACATTTTGATGGGATGTTTTATGGATTTTCAGTGGAGGTAAATGGTCTTCTCTAGCACAAAGGTAAGATATATGTACCTAATGATCGGGGGATTGAGATAGGATATCCTTGTTGAGGCACACCATGCATGTTATTCAGCCCATCTAGGGGTGAAAAATATGCACACCACTTTTACATAGTTATACCATTGGTGAGGGCTGCAGGATACGTAAATCATTTTTGTCTTGTTTTTAGAGTTACGAAGGTGAAGGCTAAGCATCAACATCCATCTAGCCTTCTATATCCTCATGCCATATCGGAGTGGAAATGGGACACCATTTCCTTGGACTTCATTGTAGGGCTACCTACGTAAAGATACTACAATGATTCCATCATGGCCATGGTGGATAGATTGACGAAAGTGGCTCATTTTTCTCCAGTGAAGACCATCCACATAGTTAGTGCAGTCACACGATTATATTTGGATGAAATTTTCAGATTGCATGGGATTCCATGAAAGATCATTTGTGACCTAAATCCCTTGTACACCTCTCACTTTTGGACCACCATGCAACATGCTCTCATGAAGAAGATAAAATTTAGTACAACATATCACCCTAAGACAAATGGACAGATAGAGCAGGTGAATCGGATATTAGAGAGCATGCATTAGATGTACATCATGGACCATAAGTCTAGATCGGAGGAGTACTTGTACTTAGTGGATTTTTGCTACAATAATAGTTTTTAGAGTTTGATTGGTATGGCTCCATTTCAGACATTGTATGGCAGGGAGTGCAAGACATCGCTGAGTTGGGACAAGTTGGAGGATAAGGTATCTCTTGGGTGAGATTTATTATAGGATATGGTGCAGTAGGTTGTCATGATTATACAAATATTATAGGAGGCTCAAGATAGATAGAAGAAGTATGCAGATCGACATGAGATAAATTGTAGTTTTGAGATGGGTACAAAGGTGTTTATTCATGTCGGGTCTCATAAGAGCCCTATCCGTTACAAAAAAGGCTCTAAGTTTTCTCCAAGTTTTGTGGGTCCTTTTTTGATCTTGGAGAAGATTGGTCCTTTAGCTTACCATCTAGTATATCCACCTAGATTTCCTCGCATCCACAAAGTGTATTTCATGTTTTTGTGCTTAGGAAGTACATTCTAGATCATTTTCATCTATTGGATTGGACCACGTTGTAGGTGCATGATCGGGGGCAATTGATGGTTGAGCCCATTAAAATTTTAGAGCACATGACCTTAGGCTTTCAAGGAAGAGATATTGATCAAGTTCGCATCCATTGGGATTGATAAGATGAGACAACAACTACATGGGAGGGCACCACACCTTTGAGATAAAAATCCCCACATTTGTTCCAATTACTTCAAGGAGGAAGCCAAGTCTAAGGGGAGGGGATGTAGTTCCCACTCCTCTTTGACATTGATATTACTAGGATTCATCTTACTTTGGATTGGAGCCATAGACATTGTTATCATATTTGATCTTTAGACATTGCTAGATGGACATTGCTATACTTGATTATCCTATTTGATAGACAATATGTATAGATTGACATATCAATATTTGATGATCTAGAGTTAGTACTCTACGACACATTGATTTGATAGATATATTTTGGTAAATGATTCAATTGGTTTTGTGATCTTATTGCTAATTGATGAAATTTGAGAATTACTTGATTTTAGCAATGGTTCATTTATTATATTTGATGATGTGAATTGATTTGTATATGTGTGTGTTTTTTTATCTTGATGTTGTTAATATGGCCACACAAACAAAAAGGTATTATTTTTATTTTTACAGAAATTGTAACACAAAACAAAAGGGGATAGGACACTAACAGTGAAGGAATTTGGGGTATTGGAAACAGGTCACCTTGGCAACTTGTGTAAATGTATGTTGTTGTTGTTGTTAGATTTTTAGGACGTCCCCATTGTGGGGTAACCTCAAATGTGAACTTCCATAAATATGTTATTTTCCCTTTTTGTTTTTTTTTTTTTTTTATGAGTATTTTTATTATTTTAGTATTACGAGTCTTCTTTATTATTGTTTGTTAAGTGATCCATTTAAGTTGATTAAACTTGATTAATTAGTGTAATTTAGGATGTGAATAAAGGGGGGTAATTAATGTGTGTAGTTGGTTCTTGGTTTTGTTGGATTTTAAATTATTTTATTACTTTTGAGTGTTGTCTACTCAACCTTGCATGTAAAATTCGGATTTGGGCTTAAAGGCCATTTTTGGAGGCTTATGGGACAAATTAAGCTTGTCACACACCAATTAATTGCACCTAATAACTAACCCTATGGGTTATGGGGTCAAAAATATAACCCATTATGTGTTTGTAAGACAAAAAGGTGCTATTTATTGCACTTTCTTACATTTGTAAGACAAAAAGGTGCTATTTATTGCACTTTCTTACATAAGTTTTTAATTTTGTCCTTTGGAGGTGTTGTCTTGAATTTGTATGTGTAAGAGGGATATCATTCCCTCAACCACCAATTTATTGTGCTCTGCGGATTGGGTTTGACCATGTGATGTGTGATGAGGCCACATATTGGCATGTTTTGGCCTGATCTAAATCCTTTTTGAAGCCTCTTACACATACAATTTTGAGACTTTGATCTCCTCTTGATGGTTGATATGAGATAAAGTTATGATTTTGCATATATTTAGTTTTGTATGTTCATTAAGATCTAATATACTTATTTACTGTGTTGAATCTTGTATTTTGTGAAAACTAATGTTTCTGATGTCTCCATGAACAAATTACAAGATGCCATAAGCTTTTGAAGTAGTAGGCCCTAGCCCGTAGCACTCTGGTTGTGCTCCTACAGTAGCCCTTAGCAACTGGTTGGGCAATGATAAAAGAGAACCATGACATATAACAACAATGAGGCCTCATGAAGTATATGGAGCTAAGCATATGAAGCTGGGAAACAAGTTCACCAAGTGGCATAATTTTTTGGACAAGTATGAGAAGTCTTTGGGTGATTTATCTTACCTATAGCAAGCTCCAGACCTACTCGTAGCATCTTCCAGAACTACCTACAACAACAAAGTAGTATGCACCTCCAATTGCCCATAGCCAAAGAGAACTTATCCATCTCACACTAAAGTATAAGACAAAAAGTATCAGCTGTCCTAACAAATCATATGTAATGTTATGGTTACTTTGTTAAGTAGTTTTGTAATCAGTTTTTATAATGTAAATAAGACATGAATTATCTGTCTCTACTCAAAAATATGAAAGAGAACAAATATAATTTGTTTCAAAGGTTTTTGATCATATTCCTAGAATAGAATAAGTTAGTGATCTGTCTATATATATATATATATATTTAGATAGAAATGTAATAGATAGGGAGTAATAGATTAAGGAATGAAGTGATAGCTATATGAGAGAAGTAGAATTGTGAATGTGTGAAGAAAAAATATATTAATGTGAGTTTTTACTCTTAAGTTCATTGTAATCTCTTTGTTGTAGCAATCTTTAATTACTACAGCTTATTAGATGAATTATTTATCTTCTTAAGCAGTTCTATGAGTTTCTAGGGTAGGATCGAACTCACTTCTGCACGAGGAAGGGCCCCCTCGGAAGGAATTGCAGGGAAGATCCTATTCCTCCATTTCCTATTTATGTTGTGTGGATTGATTATCAGTTATTCATTTCATTTTTGAAAGCTAATGAGTGCATAGTGTGTTGAGTTTTAGATCTGCAGATCAATAACATCCATAGTTTAGTTTCCAATTTACACAAGCATTACTTTATACTCTTTGTTGAATTTCTAGCCTACAAAGACCTCACTCCAAAGTACTGTAGCATATATTTTGTAGGCCATTTGAAAATATTATGCCCTTGGGTTGACATTTAATAACTAGAAGAGTATTAGACCTAATATCATTGGTTGATTATTCTACACATCATTTTGCACCATTGTCGAGGAAGGTGTCTAGACAGTTACCATAGAAGTGATTCAATTTCCCACTTTCAGTCAATTCATGCTTTCATTTCTTGCTTTCTAGAATAGCCATCCTAATTTTTTTATCATCTTTCTTTCCCGTTATTTCAAAAGCTTTCTAGGATAAATTTGTCATTACCGCATTGCTCAATTTCTGCAAATAATAGCATTAAGAATCAACCCCCTCATATATTTGAAAAAAAAACCAAAAAAATGGAAAATATGCATGAAAAAGCAAGAGAGAGATCTAGAAAAATTATGCATAGAGAACGAGACTCGTTTAGAAGGTTTTTGCTAAAGTAAAACAAAATGTTGCAGCGAGAGGAGCTACTTATCTCCCAAGACAAGGAGTATACTTCAACAAAAAAAAAAGAGTGGCAGAGGAGCTGCAACATATTCAAGAAGAAGAAGAAGAAGAAGAAGACCTTGGCCATGCTAGTGAAAGAAAGATAAGGGGAGGATTCCAATGAATCCCATACTCTATGAGGAGAAAGAACACCGAATACCTACTCAATTCAAGCAAGTTCTGTTACAACTACTACCACCCACCATACAAAACCTCAAGTATATGTACATTATCATACTAAGGGGGAGGTTGATTGGGAATTTGAGGACATTATTATGAAATCTCTTTGGATCCATTTCACAAGGAAATACACCATGGATTGTGCATCGGAAATGAAGTTGAAGGTAGAGAACATGCTGCCTCCACTTTTGAATTTCCAATTACGTAAAACCACAAAAGATACTCCTATGAAGAATATTCCACCCTCAACCCTCCCATACTTCAAGGAGATGTCCAATAAGGATCCAGATACATTCCTATTTGAGTATGATGTGTTATGCTAGAGCTACGACTACCGAATTGATGAACAAAAGATCAAGCTCTTTCCAGCCACCTTGAAGGATGCAACACTAAGATGGTTCATGGGACTAGGGGGAACACAGTCAGTAGTTGAGATGAGATGAAGAAATGTTTTTGACCAAATATCAGGAATATGTCAAAGGAAAAAACTTCAAAAGAAATGACATATTTCACATGACTCAAGACAAGGATGAATCTTTGGAAGACTACATGGAGAGGTTCACCTTCACTCTACAGAAGCATAAGCAAACTAATCTCAAAGCACAGACATGCTTAAGCTAGTAATTCTGAAAGGAATCTGAGATGACTGCTTGGAAGCCTTAGACCTCATGAGTGGAGGAGATGCAACAACTGGGGAATAATTATTCGAGATCAACATTGGGTAACCTTCAAAATAACAACATGCTGCCAACATCATCCAATGGGATCTCTAAATCTGATGTAAGTAATTTTGTATGGGACATGAAGATGGATATAATCAGCCACATGGCCACACAGCTGGATATGTTACACACCAGACAGAAACAACAAGCAATGGACCAAGCCCTTACGATCTACTACCTAGATTGTTGGAAGAAGCAAGTTGATTGCAAGTGTCAAGTTATAAAGATGAAGGTAACAAGCATTACATCCGAAGAATGATATTCCAGTAGCACTACATGCCATAGAAGGAAATGAAGACCAAGTGTTCTACATGGCACAAAGGAAATCTTGGTAGCGAAGGACAAACTATCCAAGTATGGGATCAAATTCACCATTTTCACAATCAAAATGCAAATAACTTACCCAACTGGAGTAATCCCAAGATGCCCCATACCCCTCCCAACCCACATTGGCCTATACAACAACCATATAATCCCAATCAATGGTAGCAGTATCCTACTCCACCCTATAAAAATCAACCATGGCAGCCCCCACATAATCAATGGCAAAACCAACCAACCCAAGGTGCAAAAAATCTTACAAACCCATGGCAGCAACCATGGAGAGGGAAGAAAACTTGGGGAAATCAGCAAGGTGGGATCCCACAATAACCACAACATTTTGCAATAATGCCGAACACATATCTAGCAAGACCAGCTCAAATACCTGCTCAACCTATGCCAAATCCTAGCCAATAAGTTGGCTGAACCAACATGTACTAATGAAATAACATAGTACCCCACTTCTACAGTGGAAATTAATGAAGTCCACCTTTGTACAGGAATAACTCTACCACCTCCAAGTCCACCCATAATGAAAAACCCCACAATATCCATTCCACAGTCTACACCACAACCATAGGAGGATCCTGAACCAGCCAATAAAGAGAATGTAGAAACAATATCACCACTCTTTCCAGAATGTCTGAACCTTCAACGCACTCTTGTTGAACCTGAGTTTGATATCCTAGGAATCTAAAGAATGTTTGTGTAAAGATCCCTTTATTTCAGGCCATTAAAGATGTCTCCATTTATTCCAAGGCAGTCAGAGATTTGTGCCTTCAGAAACCTAGATGGAAGAAGAAGGATCCTAATATAGTCCATGTCATTGGACAATTGTTGGAAATCATGCTAGGAAGAATGCTACCACAGAACTATGCCAGCCCAAGATGTCCATTTGTCACTATTCGGATCAATAAATAATAATTCCATAATACCTTGATTGACTCGAAGGCCAACAATTTCATAATGAAAACAATGCATAAATTAGACTGACAACATATTCATCTCACATCTATAATGCTACAAATGGCAGAAAGATCCACAAGACGACCTGAAGGAATCATATAATATATGTTCATATCAAGTAGATTCATGGGAGTACCCTTCAGATTTTATTGTATTGCAGTAAAAACAAAACTTGGAGGATATCCTCTGATCTTAGGAAGGCCACGGTTGGCCACTACAGATGCATTAATCAGCTATAGATATGGTAACATGTAGATTTCAAATGGGAACATCACCAAGCAAATTGTTTTCTACCAACCGACACAGGTATCACATAATAAGGACCAACTTGTCTAGATTGAAGAAGAAGAAGAGGTACCCCTCTACCCTTCTTTAACAATAGATCATGCATGCACACTGGCAGATCTAGAAGAGGATACCATCATCTCCAACATGCTGCAAAACAACTATCAGGTAGAACAACCCACTCCTAAAGAATTTCCTTGTATTCATTATCCTTTTTCTAATCTATGGTCAAAAGAAGAACCAACTGAAAGTGATCAAAGGATCTTCCATCAGCTGCTGCCACACAACTACAGCCACAAACGAGCAGCCATACATGATCAATAAGTAGCATAGAGAAAATGACAGAAGCCACAAAATCCATAGAAATAATGCCAGGCAAGACACTCCGCATAAATAACAAATTAAGTGTGGAAGAAGAAAGAAAATTGACAGCCATATTATTGCATGAAAAAAGAGCCTTTGCATGGGACTCGAAGACATGCAATGCATCAGCTAGAAAAGTGTACACAACACATTTACATCAAAGAGGAATGCAAACTCATACACTAACTACAAAGGTAGATGAACCCAATAGTGAAAGAAATAGTCAAGGATGAAATGCAAAACCTCTTAAACGTGGGATTCATTTATCCAATATCTAACACCATTAGGTTTATTCGTTAGTCATTGTACCCAAGAAAGGAGGAGAGTGGCGTATATGTATAGACTATAGAGAATTGAACGCAACTACAAGGAAGGACCATTTCCCACTACCATTTATTGATCAAGTGCTAGATACACTTGCAGGGAAGAAATACTTTACATTCTTATATGGTTTCAGTGGATACAATCAGATCCACATTGCTCCTGAGGATCAAGAAAATACCACATTCACATGCCCATGGGGAACATTCACATATGTTGTCCTACCATTTGGATTATGCAATGCACCTGCCACATTTCAACGAGTAGTCCTTAGCATATTTTCAGATATCTCACATGATTGCATAGAGATATATATATGGATGACTTTATCGTCTACAAAGACACATTTGAGGTATGTCTGAATAACTTGGAAAAAGTATTAATACGCTGTTAAGAAAATCATCTATTCCTAAGTCATAAGAAATGTTTCATGTGTATGGAGGAAGGGATAGTGTTAGGACACCATGTCTCTAAAAAGGGGATTAGAGTGGACCCAGCCAATATTGCTATCATCAAGGACCTTCCTACCACAAAAACAAAAATATGTACGCAACTTCTTGGGTCATGTTGGTTACTATTGGAGGTTCATAAAAATTTCAGCAAAATGGAAACTCCATTGTTCACCTTTCTAACTAAAGATGCTTTGAGTTTTTATGGACTCCCGCTTTGTAATGAAGCATTCAATCTACTAAATCAGTTGTTCATATCAACCCTCATATTACGTGGACCAGGTGGGAATTTCCTTATCAAAGACATATAGATGCCTCTAATACTACCCTAGGTGCGACTAGGACAAAAGGAAGGCCATCTCAGCTATGCTATTTACTTTGTAAGAAAAAATATGAAAGAAACAGAGGTGAACTACACGGTGATAGAGAAAAAATTCTTGGTAGTTATATATGTAATCAACAAGTTCAAACATTACATCACAGGCTATCAAAATTTCATACGCATAAATCATACTACCATCGGTACCTCATGAATAAACCATCGTATCTGGAAGAGTGGTAAGATGGTTTCTCTTGTTCAAAGAATTTGACATTACCATATTACATAAACCAGGGAAGGACAATGTTGTAGTTGACTTCCTTTCATGATTACAAACCAATCGAGAGGATGGCATAGTGGATAACTCATTTCCTAATGAGCACCTCTTCATGCTCCCTATCTCTACACCCTGGTTTACTGATGTAGCAAACTACCTCATTTTTAGACAACTACCACATCACTTTTCCTCAAAAGAGAAGTATGCCTTGATATGGAAAAGTGGTAAGTACTCTTGGATTTCTAGTTTTCTCTTCTATACTAGACCTAATTGTGTAATACAAAGATGTCTATGAGAAGATGAAGTAGTTGACATTCTCAAAGCATGCCATGACGAGCCATGTGGAGGACACTTTACAGCCAAAAGAACAACAATCAAAATCTTGACTGCAGGATACTACTGGCCTACATTACATAAGGATGCAAATATATATACAACCCACTGTGATAAATACCAACGTATGGGGAGGCCTACAAGGTCAGATGAGATGCCATTACAACCTCATCTACAATTGGAACCTTTTGACAAATGGGGGTTGGACTTTGTTGGGCCCATAGACCCCAAATCAAACAATAAAGAGTACATCCTTGTATGTATAGATTATGTCACCAAATGGGATGAAGTAAAAGCATTGACACATGCTCAAGATGACAAAGTATCGTGTTCTTATACGAAGAGATATTCACAAGATACGTTGTACCAAGAGAAATAGTTATAGATCAAGGGCCTCAGTTTACTACTGATCTCATTACTAACCTAGTGGAAGAATATACGATAAGACATAAGAATTCCACACCATACCATCCATAGTCTAATGGCTAGGTTGAAGTCATGAATAGAGAATTAGAAAATATCGTAACCAAAGAAGTCAATCTATTACGAAAGGATTAGGAGTCCAAAATCCATGAGGCTGTATGGGCATACAAAATCACATGGAAAACAACTATTGGCTTCACACCATATGAGCTAGTATATGGGAAGAAACCAATGCTTCCAATAAAATTTGAACACGAGACTCTGAGGACTGCAGTAGATATGGGAATTTATATTTCCGAAGCACACAAGCAAAGATTAATGTAGCTCAATGCTTTAGATGAGTACAGACAACAAGTACTTTAGAACACAAAATTGATACATCAGCAGCAAATAGGATGGCATGACAGATACATCAAGCCTAGGTAGTTCACACATGGAGATTGGGCCCTACTGTTTGATTCAAAATACAAAGACCACAAAGGGAAATTGCAAACAAGATGGCTTGGGCCATACGAGATCGAACATGTCTATGATAATGGTGCAGTCCAACTATGAACAATTGATCCAGTAAGATTCAAACTCCTAGTTAACGGTCACAGACTCAAAGTATACAAGAAACCCTTATCAAAGGAGTAATTTTCACAAAAAGTGCAACAATCCATGTAGAAAAACCCTCATATTGACCTACCAAGTTCAAAGGAAAAGGATATTGATGAGGAAGGGAGGGAGGATGATCTCTACGTTCGATGGGAAGAAGATTGAAATGCTATATATGGACCTTAATAGGGCCATAATAAACATTCTGTTATAGGAAGTAGCAGGATAAAAAAAAGAGTGACTAAAAAGAAAAAGAAAAAACCAACAATGAAAACCCTTTTTGGGCATTGTTGGCAGATTCTAGGTAGAAAACTAGCTTGTTGGCTGCTCAGAAATGTGAAAAAGGGCCTGAATGGAAAACCAGCTTGCTGGCCATTTAGGGGCAAAAACTAAAAAAAAAAAAAACCACAAAAGAAGGAGAAGAAAAAATGTGTATTTTTCAAGAAGGATGGAAAGAAAAACACCTCATCCAAACCTGCTTAACACATTACTTTTACCACTTCTATTTCATATGGACAACCTTCCAATCTTTGCGGATCCTCAAATAGTTGCTATGAGCAACCTTCCATTCTCGGGCTCCTCAAACAATTTACTTACGAGCACTTTCTAAAAATGCTACGGGTATATTTTTGGTCAGCTACAGGCATATTTAGAAGAAGCTAAGGAAAAATATGAATAACAAATAATTGCACAAAGCAGAATTCATGTTGCAAGTACTCTTTCCCTTCCTGCAAACATTCCTTGCTTGCTACAGGTAACCCCTTGGTTAAATCAAGCTACCTGTTCAATGCTATGGGCCACCTCATGGTCACTACGGGCATAATTTCAGAGTGTTGTAGTAAAGTAGTGCTATGGGTAGTCAAGAAAAGAGATGCACAAATCCACTCCAGAACTTGCAGGCATCATACAAAAAAAGAAGAAGGAATGTAAGTTTCTAAAAATCACAAGCATCATGCAAGGAGGTATCATTTTTATAGGTTTTCACATGTTACAAATGCACAAATAGAAACAAGGACCTCCAACCAAGTCCAAGAGGAACTTCATCACGATCTACCTATGCATAAAAATTGCATAAACAAATTCCAGAAGAGCAATCATTTTTAAGATGATCCTTGCAATAAAATTACTCATTAGAAAAAGTGTTGCATGCCAAACCCTTGGACAAAGCATATTCCCATAAAAGGGTGTCATGTGAAGGAAAAATAGGTGGCATTGAGGTAAAATGGTAATATCTACAAGTAGTAAGTATTTATGTCTTGAAAAGACTTGTTAAAATTAAATATACACCTTAATCATTTTTTTCAATCACCATCATGATGGGACATTAATAAGTCCCTTTAGAAATAATTCAAAGGAAAAATGGCACGCGTGAAAAAAAAATTCACTCACGACGAGTGACATCTATCCATGGGAGGAAACAAGATTGGATCTCGCCACAAGTAGATTTAATTAGTCAGTAAGACGAGGACCTAGGAAATAATGATGCATGCCTCGATTAGAGGGGACAATTAAAGATTACCTCTAAGATGTGATTAAGAAAAGCAAAAAGGGTGAAAATTAACATAGAGAGAAAAAAACCTGTCTACAAAAGCTATGGGAGAAACAATTTTTCAAGAGAGCCCACCAATTTCACACCATTGAGAAATAAACCTCATTATTGGGATATATTTGAATGGGCTGGATGGAAAAATTACTTCCAACTTGTAACTGAATACTAGAATGAGAGAGTAGAGTAATTTACAAGCACATTTTATGGACAACAAGCCACGGTAGCAGGCATATCATTTCCAATATCATAAGACTTGATTAGGAAAATGACAGGATTCCCTCAAAATTGAGAAAATTGGGAGGGAAACCCAATGCATAGTAAATCAAACAACAATTCTTCCAAGGGGAGAGATACAATTAGAAAAAGGGGGTATTGAGAAAATAAGTCTACTTGTGGCCTGGAGAGAAATTGTTACATTCATCATCAAGTAATTCACATGTGAAGGAAGGTATTCCCTACTCTATACAATGTAATTTTAATACTTAAATCACTTGAGGCATGGAATAGTAATAAATTTCCCAAACCACTTGTTGAATAGCCTAAAGAAAATGGTAAAATAATATCAGAAAGGGGTAAAGAACACCTTGTCTCATCATTGTCTGATCTGGCTAATCACCAAGCAAGGCCTTAAAAACATCCAACCTAGCATTGATTTAAACCAGGTAATAGGGAATCCAAACAAGCAAAATGTAACACCTAAAGAAGAGAAGAGTCAAGAATTTTTTTAAGAAAGAGTGGAAAAATAAGAAACCCTTGAGAAACAACCACAACAAGAAAGGAGGTAAAAATAAACCATATCATAAGGGTCCCTAGGGAGAGAGAAGAGGATTCTAGCATACCCGTAGCAAGAAATACTAGGAGCTATACTGCTACGGGAAGAAGACAAAGGAGGCTCATACTTTCCTCATAAAAGGAAGGGAGTAAGAAAAGCAGCCCTCATGCCTCTCTGTCTACAGAATCAAGGGGCTCTGTCTCCAAGAAGATGAAAGGTGTAGAGGCAACATCACCTACTAGGGAGCATAGCATGCAGGAAAAGGAAGAAAAACCCCCTACACCTATAGTAGAGGAGGCACCTAAAGAAACTGAGACTACCTCAGCACCTAAGGAAAAAGGAAAAGAAAAGGTAGTAGAGGAAGTTACCCCCAAGAAATAATAAAAGAGAAAAATAATAGTTGTAAGAAGATCTCATAGGATAAGGAGGAAAAGAACAACACAAATAGAGACCATAGAAATCAGTGAAGAAGCACCTCAAAAGAAGAAGAAGGAAGAAGTTTTTATCACAAAAGAAGGTTTTGAGATAGTAAGAGAGATGGACAGTTTAGAAGAAGAGGAGAAGCAAGAACAAATACCTCCTGAGATACCATAGCAGGCAGAAATTGAAGAGGAGAAAAGTGAAGGGAAACAAGAACCTGAATTCCAAACTCGGAGTAAGCGATGAAGGAAATCAAAATTTTGAGAAGCATTATAAGAAGCCTGGAGGGAACAAGAGGATTGGATTCCATGATAGGAGCAGTGGAATCTTTGGAAAATACTCCCATGGAAGATGAAAAAGAAGAAGAAACTACGAAGAACTTGAACTCGAACCAAAATATGAAGGTAAATACAAGGGAGGAAAGGATGAGTCCTTACTTGAAATGGTCCCATATAGAGACACAAAATAGCCTACAGCAGAGCTTGAGGTAATACACTTTGATCTCACTTCTAAAAATACCTATTCAGCTAGCCCTAAGGATGACCTATAAACATTCTTAGAAGAAAATTTTCTTGGAGATTATAATGTTTTTCTAAGGCTAGTACAAAGATTTAAAGGGCATGTTGAAGCAAGGCGAAACATGACACATTGGTGGAGAAGGTGGAAAAACAAGAAGCAAAATAGAGGGACTCAAGATGAAAGTAGGAAATATGTATGATCTTTCTACTAGGATTTTATAATGCAGACCTCAACCATGAGTATATGCTCTATATCTCAGGAAAAATGGTTCCATTTCAGATATGAGAAAGTATACAATAATCTTCCCTATGATGTGGATGACCCCAAAACATTCTTTTACATGTATAGAGAATCTGATCTTGACACTCAGGCACAACTAAGTGAGTTTTATATCCATAACATTGTTGTTCCTTCTAATGTAAAGTGAAATCCTAACATGTACCTGGGTGACATACTTCTAGATGCCTTCACATCCTACTTGAAAAATGAGAAGAGAAGAAAAGAAGAGGCAGATGAGTATATGGAAATGGAAAAATAGTTTGCCTTAATGATAAGGGGAGAAAGTGGTTACCCTGAGGACATTGTAGAAGAATGGGTAGAGTTTGTATCAGAGGATAGATTGGCTACATGGGTTAGGCAAAGGTCGATAGCTATCAAGAACCGATATTTGATATTCCTGTAAAAAGAAGGTAAAACAACTTATGTATCCTACAAATCAAGATGGGATGAGTTTTCCACTATATTGAGAAATAAAGAGCCAAACTCACCTATAAATTTTAAGTAGGCCTTAAAAAGAATTCATGATTACATAGAACTAGTAAGAATGAAAAAGGAAGGATGGTTAGGATTGAAGTTTCATCATACCATCTTATGGTATCCCATTCCAGATTGGAGGGAAATAGTACCTTTGAATAACGAAAAAGAAGTAGGCTTATGGCATGAACTTGGGATCAACGGAGGTCTCTATGGATATGGCCAGGTACGTAATCAAGACCCCTATGGCTACAAAAATATTGTTCCCTCAAGATGAGCCAACTTTCTCAGGGAAGAGCAAGAAGCTAAGTTGGGGAGTGTGATGAGGCCACATATTGGCATGTTTTGGCCCCATCTAAATCCTTTTGAAGCCTCTTACACATACGCTTTGAGACATTCATCTCCTCTTGATGGTTGATATCGAGATAAAGTTATGATTTTGCATATATTTAGTTTTGTATGTTCATTAAGATCTAATATACATATTTACTATGGTGAATCTTATCTTTTATGCAAACTGATGTTTTTGATGTCTCATTGAACGAATTACAAGATGGCCTCGAGATTTTGAAGTAGTAGGCCCTAGCTTGTAGCAATTTGGTTGTGCTCCTACAGCAGCCCGTAGCCACTGGCTGGGAAATGATAAAAGAGAATCATGACATCCAACAATGAGGCATCATGAAGTATATGGAGCTGAGCATATGAAGCTAGGAAATGAGTTAACCAAGTGGCAACATTGTTTGGACAAGTCTGAGAAGTCTTTGGGTGATTTATCTTACCCGTAGCAAGCTCCAGACCTGCCCATAGCATCTTCCAGAACTACCTATAGTAACAGAGTAGTATGCACCTCTAGCTTCCTGTAGCCAAAGAAAACTTATCCAGCTCACACCGAAGTATAAGACAAAAAGTACCAGTTGTCTTAACGCATCATATGTAATGTTATGGTTACTTTGTTAAGTAGTTTTGTAATCAGTTCTTATCATGTAAATAAGACAGGAATTAGTTGTCTCCACTCAACAAATATGAAATAGAAAAACTATAATCTGTTTGAGTGGTTTTTGATCATATTTCTAGAATAGAATAAGTTAGTGATCCTTGTATATGTATATTCAGATAGAAATGTAATGGATAGGGATTAATAGATTAAGGAATGAAGTGATTTCTATATGAGAGAAGAAAAATTCTTAATATTTGAAGACACAATATATTAATGTGATTTTGTGCTCTTAAGTTCATTGTAATCTCTTTGCTATAGCAATCTTTAATTGCTACAACTTAATAGATGAATCATTTATCTTCTTAAGTAGTTCTATGAGTTTCTAGGGTAGGATAATAGCTCACCTCTACACGAGGAAGGCCCCCTCAAAAGGAATTGCAGGGAAGATCCTATTCCTCCATTTCCTATTTATGTTGTGTAGATTGATTATCAGTTATTCATTTCATTTCTGAAAGCTTATGAGTGCATAGTGTGTTGAGTTTTAGATTTGTAGATCAGCAACATCCATATTTTACTTTCCAATTTACACAAGCATTACTTTATACTCTTTGATGAATTTATAGCCTACAAAGACCTCACTCCAAAGCATCTGTAGCATATATTTTGCAGTCCTTTGAAAAGTTGCGCCTTCATGGGTTGACATTTAATGAATAGCAGAGTATGAGACCTAATATCATTAGTTGATTATTTTGCACATCAATGTGGAGTGGAGGATAAATCATGTGGCATCCTACATGGAGCCACATCACCTCTCTCTCTACTATCTTTTATATCTATTCGAGTTTGTTTTAGGATTTGTGGGTTACGTGTTTTATTTGATTTCTTGCCATTTTTGGAGGAGCTTTCTTTTTGATTGGTTGTTTTGAGATTGGATTTGGATTTTGATTGCTTTAGAGTTAGAAAGGTTGGGTCTTTCTTATGGATTTGAAAATCTTAAAATTTCAAGGTAGGGACTTCACCCATGTTTTCTTATTGCTATTTTGTTGTGTAAATGAATGTGAATGGATGATTGTTGCATGTTTGTGATTTTTGGAAATAGAATGGCCTTTAGGTTGTGTAGGAGAAAATAGAAATGGGGATATTTTGGAGGGAGGCATAAGAGTATTATTGGGTATTTTAGGAGGGAGTTGGGTTGGGGTGTCCCACCTTGTTGATAAGTGAAATTTGTTCTTATCTTGTTTATTTTATTGAGGGAGGCATAAGAGTTATTTTCTTAGAGGGAGGCATAAGAGTTTTGTGGGTATGTGATTGAGTTCTTGGAGGCTTTAAG